>JAYMFT010178955.1:0-12089 GCA_038088735.1 Panulirus argus
TATATATATATATAACTTGTTACCGCGTTCCATCAACAAGAGATTATACCACTAGTTAAAAGTCACCTCTGGCGACACTATTATTGGAAGCATAATAATGTCAAGAACTCATCACCTCCTCCACATTTCCTTGCTTCTGGAAATAGAGCAGCCTTAGACTGCAAGAGCCTTTATAAAGAGTCCCTTTGTAACATCAAAACTCTTTCGTAGAAACTGGTCCTGGGATAACTATTAATAAATTAACATACATTTTGCGTATATTAAAGAAATTACATTCGTATCGCATCACTTCAGTCCCCACTCATGAAGTACTCTTGACCCAATGCAATGAAATCCCTCCTCCTTAAGAACACACATACATACTCATGTGACACTACTCAGAAATCAGCCACTAAACAACCTCACCCCTAAACAAGAAATTCATGAAAAACCTACACAAAATCCATCCAGAAACAACTGCCCTCCCGCCTTTTACTCCGACCGATTCAAGCAATGTAATTATAACCTTAAATAACTCTCCAACTACATGTCTTGACAACACATCGAAATTCCACATAGACCACCCTGACCCATGTTCAGTCCAAGCACTTAACAGATATTTTCAACTACTCCTGGCTACACAGAAAAATCCCTAGCAACTGAAAACTTGCTCACAAAATAACAATCCTAAAACCTTGCAAACCACCCAACTTCCACTCCTACTGCCCTCTATATCACCTCTATCTTCAGTATCCAAACTCTGGGAAAAAAATGATGCACAAGAGCAAAAAACATCCCAATCTCACCTACAAAACATGGCTTCGACCCAAACACACTACCACCACATCACGTACTGAGTTTCAAACAACATGTCCCAGATAGATTCAACCTACTACAAGCCCCCCTCCCGCACAGTACTAGTGGCAATAGACATCCAAAAAGCTTTCGACAATGTTTCCGACATATCTTTACACAAATATTACTTAACATCACCTTTCACAACAATAACAAAAAGTAGCTGACCAGAATTATATCCATGACAGTCATTCACAATGGCCTCATCTCCAATTACTTAAACTCTACAATGGAGTTCCCCAAGGAGCAGTTCTCTCTCAAACTTCAGCTTTCCCTACACGACCTCCCATAACTTGGCGCTCCTACTAGCCTGGCTCTCAAACATTTCTGTCGCTTCTTTAGCCTGACTAACAAAAGTTATTGGCGAGAGGACACCCTGGCTCACAAACATTAATAAGAGGTAGCATTACTGGCGAGAGAACACACTCGTTCACACAATTACTGGCAAAGGAATATCCTGGCTCACAAACATTATTGGCGAGGCAACACCTGGTTCAAAATCATTATTGGCAAGGCAACATCCTAGCTCATAAACATTACTAGTAACACGAAATCCTTGCATAAACACGTTGCTGTTGCTCCTTCAACTTAGCTTAGAAATATTAATTGCTAGGCAACACCATGGCTTCCAAAAATTACTGGCGCTCTTCCAGCCTAAGTCAGAAAAATTACTGGCGCTCCTTCAGCCTGGTTCTGAAATATTATTGGCGCTCCTCCAGCCTGGCTCACAAACATTACTGGCGTTTCTCCAGCCTGGCTCCTAAACACTGCTGTTGCTTCTCCAGCCTGGCTCACAAACATTACTGGCGCTCCTCCAGCCTGGCTCCTAAATACTGCTCTTGCTTCTCCAGCATGGCTCACGAACATTACTGGCGCTCCTCCAGCCTGGCTCACAAGCATTACTGACGCTCTTCCAGCCTGGCTTTTAAACATTACTGGCGCTCCTCCATTCTGGCTCACAAACATTATTGGCGCTCTTCTAGACAGGCATACAAACATTACTGCCGCTCCACCAGCCTGGCTCACAAACGTTACTGGTGCTCTTCCAGCCAGGTTCACAAACATTACTAGCACTCTTCCAGCCTGGCTCACAACATACTGGCGCTCCACCAGCGAGGCTCTCCTATTGAGATTCTAACAGCTTTGTAACAACATTTCTTAAATCTTTATAGACTACACACATACAACTTGGTACATAAACCTGCGAAATATACTGGCATGGAGGAACTGAAGAGTAACATGTATTGAACATCAACCTTCCAGGTGCTGAGGCTTGTTATTGTATACTGTGGGAGTACTGGGTGTGGCGGTGGCAATGGGTCCACTACTACACCACCTGACCTGGTGTGGTGGTGGTGGTAGTATTGGGTCCACCCGTCAATCAGCCAAGGACCATGATGGGCGGTAATCGACGGTACAGGGTAATAAGGGTAGAGTGCTCATTCAATTAGTTTCCTGGGGGTGCAGAAGGACAGCAGATGCATTACACGAGTAATTATATCAGTGTTTCTGATAATCTGTTCGTGCCTGCAGCTGGAGGACTGACAGTAACAATGCTATTAACATGAGACACATAACTACACCATCGAACTAGGAGGTAGAGCTACTGGGTAATGAAAGCATCCATGTCGACTTTAAACAAAAATGGGGAGAGTGCACCACTTTGACGAACGCCACACGGAGCTCTGAATGGAGTGGGGGACAGGAACCCACAACCTACCCTCCTGCTCCCAGCCATTCTGTTACGACGCTGACTCTTTGACACACTTGTTTGGATCAGCTGTTGACACAAGTGTCTGGATCGGCTGTTGACACAAGTGCCTGGTTTAGCTGTTGATACATGTGACCAGATCAGATGTTTGACACATGGTCTGACTCAGACATATCTAAAAGCCATGACAGCAATTAGCACGAGTGTCAAGAAAAGGGAGAATACTGAAGGAGCAAGTTATAAAGACATTCACTTGTGTTAGGTTGTAAGTGGCTTGGTTCATACTGGGGCTTATCCTTACCAGGTGGTCGGAGCTGGCACAGCTGGTGCCTCAGACTGACACCAGGGTGTAGGAGGCCACGACCTCGGTCGGCAGGTGGTACTGTAAAGCCCTGTCGGTACTACTGGTACCACATAACACGCCAGGTCGTACTTCACCTCTCTTTATCCACACCTGCTGACACGTGCTAGATGTGTCACACACCT
The DNA here is from genome assembly GCA_038088735.1 of Panulirus argus. Lineage (NCBI taxonomy): Eukaryota > Metazoa > Arthropoda > Malacostraca > Decapoda > Palinuridae > Panulirus > Panulirus argus. Next base: position 3,032 of record JAYMFT010178955.1, read on the forward strand.
GCTGTAAGATGACACCACCAGTGGACACCTGCTGTAGGATGACATCACCTGTAGACACACCTGCTGCAGGATGACACCACTTGTGGACACACCTGGCCACAAGTCGCCCACACAGTCTGCCATATTTTCATGGTCGGCCACACCGGCAGCTGTGGACGGGGTAAGATTTATCAGTGCTCCGGTTTTTGCTGATTTCCTTTGATAGAATTCGCTGGGATTCTCCCAAACATTGCTCGGCAGTATCTCGGTCAATAATTTGAGGCTCACTTTCCTTAAGAATTCTGCAAAGACGCAGTAAGTACTGGATCGGATCGTCCCTACGTAAAGGTAGGCAGTTCCCGTTCCTTTTAAGTCTGGCGACACGAGACAGTTCAGTCTCTCGTCTCGTGGGCTTGGCTCCGCTGACGTAATAACTTCTTTCTTCCTTCCACTCGGCTGGCGACCTGACCAGCTGCGTGGGAGAAAGCCCTCGCTTCCGTAATATCCTCACTCAGGGCGGAAACCTCGGAGATAAGGAAGGCAAAATATTCCAGGGGAAACCATTACGTTATGAGGGAGTCGGAGGCAAAGTGCACGATCTTCATTTTACAGTCTTTTACGATCACTAATATGCACGACGACTCGGTCTCCGGGTATAATGACCTGATTTTTTGACCCCTTCATTATGACGATACGACATATTACACACATAACGTGACCTTTGACCTTACTGATAATCCCTTCAGCATGAAGAAGCCACGATCACTGGGTATGATGGAGTGACCTCTGACCTCATACTTAAGAGATACAGGAGGGACGGCTTGTCAATAACGTAACCAGAGGTCATACAAGGAAGAGCTCACCTATTACTTGAGTAACGTTTGCACCAACGTTTAAACGTTCTGGTGACGTGGAGCTCCGGGGTGAGGTGTTGGCAAGAGGGCAGGTCAGGCTCCCTGGCATCAAAGGCAACTCCTGCGTCCCACAGCCACCAGTGTCTCCCCCAGTAGGAGGAGGACCTGGGTGACAACGAAGTAACCGTTCCTCGTGTCTCGTCTTCCATACACCATCCTCTCGCCCACTCATTGCTCCCTTGGAGTCGGTGGTCGTCATCCTCACCGGAGGATCTCCTCTCTCGATGGCCAGGTGTCCCTCCAACACACACACACACACACACGGGTGAGCCCAGAGGTTGTCTCTCTTCTCCTCCTATCAGCTTCCTCCTTGTCCCTGGCTGGACCGCGGTGGGTGAGGAGAGAGGGGTACACGTGTGCTGGTGCCTGGTCGGGGTGTGACGAGGGTGGGTGCTCGGGCGGGTGCCTGGGTGTGGCCAGGGACTGGTGGCCCGGTGGGTGTGGGCAGGTGGGCGAACCAGTCAGCCAGCCAGGGAGGGAGGGAGGGAGGGAGCCGCACCTTCCCCCCTCTGGCCGGGTGGGTGCAGGATACACAAGCCATCATCTCCTTTAGAGCGGCAGGTACCATGTTTGCTCCGCGGGTCGCCCTAGCTTACTCAAGTGTTTTACACACCCGCCCGTGTACACCTACGGGCGGGCCCTCTGTAATCCCTCCCTCCCAGTAGAGGTATTTACACACGTCGACAAGGCCATCACGATTCACTGAGTCAATCTGGCTACCGGGAGAAGAGGAGGGGAGGGGGGGGGGACTAAAAAAAGTCCAACATACACTCTGCCGCTTGAGACGACCTTATGACACCTTTACTTAAGAGTCTGTCGTGACGCAGTTTTACAGTGTTATGTGCAGCAACGCCAGGCGGGATTGATGTTTAGGCCGACAGGACTCGACCGTGGTGCTGCTAGCCCGCGCCAGACCCAACGAACTTCATCTCCGATCTTTCTAAACTGGGGAATGTACGTAAGGGGGTCTCCCAGATGTCAGGTTAAGTCCAAGTTCAATCCTCTACGACAATCCAATCCTCACTGAGTTACCTCCATATGAGCTGCATCTTTGATCTTTTTGAACTTGGGAAGTTATGGGGACTCTGGGATGTAAAGTTTAGTCTAAGTCTTATGTTCAATGACTAAGGTCTTCCTCGTTGTAGCTACTATGGTGGCAAGAATACACACACACACACGAATAAATGCTCCACCAACAGCATGGTTGGTATGTCCTGTTTGTCAAAGGATGATATGTGGTATCTGCCAAGTATGTGGAGAGAACCAATTGTGTCGAGTATATACAGCTAGTATACTACGGTATGCAGTTTAGCGTCTTATGAGTAAGCAACGCAACGTATACGTGAATACTACCTATGTCGTTAGTATGTGACTGTTGATATGTGGTATTCTTTAGTATCTGACTGGTATGTGGAGGGTGTGGTGCGTGCTGCATAGACTATGTGGCAGGTATGTATAAAGTCTATCACGCTGTATAAGCACTGTAAGCTATGCGGCAGATATGTAGTGCGACACATGTGGTATATCGCGCAGCATTTGACGAATATGTGGCAGGTATATCCACCTGCTGTGAGCTAAGTATGTGGTGAGGTGGAGGTGCAGGACGACGCCCCACGCGGTATGTGGGCGACTCTATGCGCCCCGCCTCATAGCGGCTCCCCACTGCTGAGAACTTGGAATGGGGTCCGCCACACTCCCTTTCTCCCGTCCCCTCTCCTCAGCGACTGAGGAAAAAAAAACAAAAACGGAATACTTTTAGCCTCAGACCAGCCCTGAGGTGTGTGTGTGTGTGTGTGTGTGTGTGGAGGGACCAGGATCACACGGGTGTAGAGGAGCCATACCATAGCCTGGGTCGTAGCGGCGAACATGTGTTCCTAACGACGGCACGTCCCTTGGGTACGACGGCCTGACCTTTGACCTACCCCGGGGTCGTGCCGGTCTACCCGAGGGGTCGTGCTGTCGTGCGTAACTGGCCTGCCTCAGCAGCAGATGGACCTGTACATCTACGTCCGAAACATTTTTCTAATTTCTTATACTTGGCAGCGACCTCGCAGAAATGTAATTCATCTTCGAGCAAATTACATTCAAACCTACACACGATAGTGTCCGTGTGCACTTGAATTACGTTTCAAATCACAGTTCTTTTTCTTTTGATCTCTGTCCTTCAGAGAGAAATGACAGTCACACATGCCTATAAGAATTACACTTGTACGTATTGCACTTTCCCCTCGCTATGTAAATACATAAATAAGCTCACTGTTTTCTTTATGCAAATTTATTTTGTCTATCTTAATCATCTCCTCAGCGTCAAACGATAATCATGCTTAAATGTATCTACATAAATTCAACGTGTATAAAGTGTTAACTTTTCAACTGTATATCAACTGATAGCATTCAGTATCCCGGAGGTTACAATAATAATCTACACCCGTGACCTGGAATACACTTTTAAACGTTTTTATGAGTCTACATTTATAGCCTAGTCTGCCGGGCGGGGCCGCCTACGCTACTACACCTCCACGACCCCTTGACCCGGAGTAGGGGATTATCTCAGCCCACGGCTTTTTACTTTTAATGCTAAGTTTTCCCTAATTGGTTGGTTCGGAGGGGATGATGGAAGGGGTCAGAGAGAGGCAGGGAAGGTCCGGCGGAGAAACACAAGGTAGTTAAAGAGTGTACAGAACAGGTGTCACAGGTGTGTGGCTGGTCTGCTGGATATGAGAAAGTGTGCACAAGTAAGGACGTTTTTGTTCGTCGGTTTAGGGAAGGAAATTGGCTAAGGTAAGTTACCTAATGTTCGTTGCGTTCATTCGACATAAGGGCTCGAGCCTCTTTCTCAGTCCTTTGTGACTGATGTCCAGGTTTTGGATATGGCTATAATTTGTGTTCCCCTTGTCTTCTAGTTTGTGTTTCCCTTCTTCTGATTTGTTTCCCTTGTCTTCTAGGCTGTTTCCCTAGTCATCTAGCTTATGTTTTCCTTGTCTTCTAGCGTTTCCCTTCTAGACTGTGTTTCCCTTGCTCTTCTACTGCCTGCCATACTTTTTGTGGTGCTTCCCCTAAGCATGTACCAACTGGTAACATTTTGAAGCGTTAATGTTGGTTCATCAGTGTTTTCGATGTATGGGTATTTTTCGTCTGTGACGAATCCTGCTGGTGGATCTGCGTAAGTGCCGACAAAGCGGTTCACTTCAAGGAGCCCGTGTGTAGTTCACGCGTTTCTTTAATCGTTTCTAATACGCTCTACGGGATTGGCAATTGTCTGACTCAAGTCAGTGACTAATAATCTATGGGCGTCTAGCAATTGTCTTACTCAAGTCAGTGACCATGTTACTCAAGTCAGTGAATAATCTATGGGCATCAATATTAACCAAGATTCCCCCTAGAAAGCAGCCTACCGCCACGCAACATTATTCAGACCTTAAAACTAAAAGCAGTATTGGGCCACATTCCAATCAGTCACCGATATCTGTAGCTAGTCATCACACCGTTGCTTTCGACCCCCATCTCCCCCGCCTCCTCTTTGCTCTTGCATTCTCAAGAGGTGCAAACTTCCACTTCCTGTAGTCAAGCAAACTACTCGATGCCAGGCAAGCCAACGAACCCACAAGTACATACACACAACGCACAAACTCTAGATCTTAACGCCAACTCAAGCTTCCTACCTCAGTGGTAAGAGCTGTATACAAAGTCTTCAAAGTATCTGAACCTGAGCAACTCCTGGTTCTCGTCTTTTCTAACCAGGCAACCCGGCCTGCAAATAATACAGCATAAAGGTAAAAATAGAGAAATAAAGCCTTTAGATAACTACACATGCAAGCAAGGTTAAGCCCCAAATCCATGCCTTTTAGATTTGTTTTTTCCTGGTCACTTTTCTCCTCATCTTCTTTTGTGTTTTCTTTTATAAACACTAACTAACCTTTGCAATTTGACAAGACTCAAAAACATTCCCTCAGTAATTACGAAGGCGACTGCCCAGCTCTCCTGGCTGCCGCTACCTCCTGCCCCGAGGGATCAAAACTTTATTTCAAAACTTCATAGATCCGATGCATCATAATGGCTGAACATAATCATTTCGGCAATCAAAAAATGGTAATAAGTACCTTAGAATTATGGAAACAAAATTTTTTTTTCGGTTCGGTTAAGCAAGGATTTGTGGCGAGGGAGTAATGACGTTTCGAAAACATAATGCTTCAGAGTTTATCGGTTATTACTTCCTCCAGCGCAACGGCATCCCGCCTGTTCCACCCGCACCCATCCTTGTCTGTGGCCATCCCATTCCCAGACCACGGCCACTCCCAGACCGTGCCAATCATGGCCTGCGCCCATCCCAGACGAAGGTCACCCCATGACCGCGTCAATCCTCGCTTGAACCCATCCCAGCCAGAAACAACCCCGTCAAATACAGCTCACACCCAGCCGGAGTCGGCTGTTGGGGATAATCACTGACGTTTTATACGTACATGAAACTAATCTAATCTTAATTGCGTACTACCACAGTGAACTATTATTAACACATTTCTTGTAACTACAGCCTACTAAGTGCATTTTCAACCTGACTGCATTTACCTCTATAAAACAGTAGTTATAACGATAATCATCGTCGTATGGTATACGTTCGAATCCCTAGATATGACTAGGGTTGCAACTGCTTGATTATGACGTACTTTAGAATGAACAATCATAAAATGGATCTTACCCAAATAAAAAAAAACGCTACAATAAAAAGAAATGCATTTTGTTCCTAAATTATCTTCTAATTTGAAGTTGAGGATTGCAGCATCGGATACGTATTTACCAATACCATAAAAAACGGACACAAGCAACATGGCGGCATCATCAACAATGTAGGTTTGTGTTGAAATTACATTCTTTATGTCATGTGGGCCAGTAAAAAGACAAGCCATTGTAGCTCATCTCCCTAACAAAGTAGCAGATAGACGATCAACCGAACTATACCATGGTACTTGTCGTGTCTAAATATGGCTCCTGTTGCATGGGCTAGGCCACTGAACCACTATTATTACCGTTATATATCATTATTATTACTATTATTACCTTAAACATTACTGTGATAAAAATGATTTGTCGTCGGGAAACGGAGGTTCCGAACAGCGATTTCTTATCATAAACCTCGTGGTTATTTTGTCGACTAATCGGAACGAGATATCAAACATCATTTTGTTGAACAGCTTAATGTCGAAACCGTTTAACTGCCCTTTACGCGACCTTCGGGTTACGCTGAAGTAGGCTTAGTTTATGGAACCGGAGGGCGAAACCCCCCCGGTTGTGAAGTAGGTAAGGTTGACTCGTTTGACTTTTTACTCGAAACTACAGATGGCGACGGATTTGAGATCTTCCGCGACCACGATTAGTGCAAATAGAATGATCTTTTTGCCCATTGGAATTTATTGTCGTATGAATCTCAATACTTGCTACGACTTCTGTACTATATAGAATTAGTGGAAAGGAATACAACTTTTCCCACTATAAGGCATGTGGTTTTCTCATGATTCATAATTTGTGTGAATGACATTCTACTTCCATAAAGTTATTTAGTTACGTTTATGAATAATTGATTATCATGGACGCCCTAATGAATGAAGCCTCTTTTTTCATTATGAATATACAAATATTAGGGCCATAGCCTTTATATTAAATTTTTAACTGACCTCCAGTTAAATTTAGATTATTTGTGCATTTAATTTCTTTTCTTTGTTGATTTCAATACTCTTAGATTTCAAGGTCGTAAAAGATGGATGATGGGTTGTTTGGGCTGTCGGGCTATATAACTGCCTGGGTCATTAAGGCTTTCAAAGCTAGGTGTGGAGTGTCAGTGCTAAGCGCGCCATAATGCATTTGCTTGCGAATTTATGCATTCCTAAGTCACAGAAAAAGAAAAACTACTTTTCTACTCAAACATATCTACTCCGACATGCCACCGAATAACTTTTTCTACTTATTCATTTTGTTACAAATTTTTAGTTTTATTTTTTAACCTGTTTGCGGCCTAAGATAAAAAGAGTGCGTTCAGTTGGACTGTGTCAGGCGTTCTCATCTGAAAGTTCAAGCCACTGTTCTCTTGAGTTTCAGTTTTTGAGTGTACTGAGCGATACTGCAGTTGTAACTCGAGAGTTAAGTATTCGCCAAAGAACCCTCCATTTTGGATTTACACACAAATAAATGAAGAATGAACTGAAAGAATGATTTATATAAGTAAACTTTCAAATTAAAACCCTCAAAAGAACAGGGAAATCATCTGAACGCGCCCTTATTTCTGTGGCCGCAACCAACAGACTAATGTATATAATAAAATTAATGTATTTCTCGTAAAACAATGAAAGTAGGTTAACTTTACTTTAGCTTTTAAAATGTTTAGGTCACCTCTGTGTCTATTTTATACTGTGTAACCCCATATTTTTCCTCATAGTTCGCAGCCCTACCTATTATTTATATATACTCAAACACTACCAGGAAGTTCTCAAAAGCCTAGAGTTTGTGTAAACTATCGTTCCACAACATCGTCAGTAGACTTGGTCATCACAATGCATCACCAAATTACAATTTAACCTTTGTGAACCCAAAATTCTTGCACCGCGTTTTCATATTCAATGTATATTGTGGCGGTATGTAAATTCCAATGTCTTTATGGACTGGATTGTTTGGAACTACCTCAAAATACGTTCGATTCTTAAAGTTTCATGCATAACTTAACTGTATATAAAAGTGCTCAGGTATCGTATTGCAGACTAATAATCAATGTGCTTACCTGCAGTCAGGAGTATTGCCGAGCAGTGCTACCTGAAGAGAAGGGTCAGTTGGTGATGATATTACGCCGAGAGAATTCTTCTCTATACTAAATAGTTTGCAACGTCACTATAAATGATGTTCACTCTCACGGTAACGAATCGTTAATCCTTTTTATCACCTGCACACAACTGTATGGAAACCTCTCGCGTAACTGACCGTTTAGAAAGAAAGGAAGCTCAAAGCCACTCGAGTAACAGTTTTTGATGCCGCCGTCCGCAGCGCCATCTCGTATCGCGCGACCCCGAACTTCAGTGACATTCATAGAAAACACGAAAAAAAACAACATATTTTGAGGACCTTTTACATCAATTATTCTAGTTATTGTATGTAATCAGCTGTGTGATTATGAGTTCTTCAAAATGAAAAATAACTTAAAATGCAACAGCTGCTCATGGATATTGATGTATAGGAGATATCCAGTTATGAAATCTATATCAAGAAAATAATAGAGTACATGATATGCACACAGTTGTCTCAATGCAAATAAGATTGCGTCATTTAAAAAAAATAGATACATTGATAGCAAAAACATGCAGATATTTGAGTTTCCATGAGTTTATATGAGAAAGACAGACAACAGGAAGCCTGATTGGCCCACGACTGGTTTGCCTGTTAAGGACAGAGCTAAAAGGAAGACGTACATGTAAACAAAGGTAATTAATTATGAAAAAAAAAAACATGCAGATACAATATAGATGTAAACACAAAACTAAAGGTAATCATGAATGCATATCTACTGAAATAATCACTGGAAACAATTGATACATACTTAAACAAAGGTACGTAACAAAAAAATAATAATTACACATGTAAACACAGACAAAGGTTAGAGCAAATATAAATGCATATCTAGAGAAAAAACTGGAGACTGTTTATACATGCATGATTAAAGGTAGCCAAACACAGACATCCAGAAGAAAGTACAGTGGCAAAGCATTATATCTTAATATATGCCAGAATGGAGAAAATACATATCCAAATGAAAGAAAACTTGATTGATTTTACTTACGGGAATGGAAGCATTTATCCCTTTTTCCTCAAAGACTACTACTTCATCCAATCCATGGTTCAACCGTGTAGCGAAGCATTCCTTTATTCAAAGGAAGTGCGATAACCTGTCCTCTTCATCCACGGATAGGTCTTTCTGGTCTCTAGCAAAGGGCATCTCTAACAACTTTTGTCGCTGTACCTTTCCCTCACTTTTCCGTCCTGACGGTACTATAGCTGTCTCTCCCATTGACAGAACAACTGTCTTTGGTTCCAGTTTCTCCTCTAACACCTCCTTGGATGACTCTAACACTCCCTCACCCCCTGATGCTCCTCTTACTAATCCTATGACTCTTCCTGTAATCTCTTTT
>JAYMFT010178966.1:0-12089 GCA_038088735.1 Panulirus argus
TTTCAATTAGGGCCCGGCCTTGATGTGGACTTTTGTCCGTGACTGGAGCCTTCAACATAAAAAAAAAGAAAAAAAAGAGGACCCTTTACCTGTAGCAAAATGTGTAGTTTTAGCCGCAAGTACTGAAGAAAACTTAGATAGAAAGAAGTACAGTATAGGAGATATATGAGAAGCTACAGCCAGCCAGTATTTGAAAGTTATAAGACAGAAAGAAATGAGCACAGCATTATATGATATGAGGAACACAGAAGCTCTGAAAAGAACGCTGTGGACAAAACAAGAGATAATCCAGAACGTTTTAATATATCTATAACAGCTAGGAAGGCTGGGGGATTCAGAGGGAAGAGTTGCAAAGGATGATGTAAAGGTATGCGATAAGCTGAATGACAAAACTAAGATGTGTTTTCACAGTGGCAGACACTATAGCCCCAAAACTAGTAAGGTGGAATGGGAAGGATGCCTTGGAAACCAACGAAATAGCTAGTAAAGACATAAGGGGCTGAGGCAGAGTGCCCTTATGAAGTCTACATACGTGCTGAACAACTCTGCAGCAACGCTCGATAGGCCACTCGAATATTCAGTACTGGAGTGGAGGAAGATAAAATACCGGTGGAGCGGAAGAGAGCAAATACTACACCTGTTTTAAAAACGAGGAACGGGAAATTGCACTGAAGAACATACTAGTCTCTGACAAATCCAATCTGTAAAATACTAAAAAGCAGACAGATGAAAACGCAATCGGGTAACAGCATGGTTTGAGAGGAAGAAGGTCAGTGCAAAACGTCTGCGTAAAAGAGTTCCATTTTATACAAAAGAGATGGTAGGGTGGATTGTTCAGTGTATAACTGAACTGCTAAGAATCATTTGACACTAACAAACAGGAGGTTTGTAAAGAAGCAGGATCTCCATGTATGAATTAGAAGGATACTCCCTCGACGGATAGAAAGTTACGTTAGTGTAAGGGAGCAAAGGAAACATTTCAAAGAAACCTTCTCACGCTGGGTTAGGGTCACCAGTGGCGTACAGCAGGGCTCAGTCCTGCGACCGTTGCTCCATTTGATGTATGTAGAGGACTTGCCAGAAGGAATGGATTCGTACCTGAATATGTTTAAGGATGATGTGAAGGTTATGGGGAAAGTAAAGAGTAAGGAGGATTGCATAAACTTAAACTCTAAAAGTTGGTCTGATATAGGGTCGATGAAACTCAAACCGAGTAAATACAGAGTAATGAGGAGGAGACACAGTGAAAGAAGGTCTCGACAGCAATATTTTCTAGCGTTAAATAAGCTGCAAAAGTCTATGTGTGAGTGAGACCAGAGAGTCCATATTTTACCAAACTTGTCTCCAAAGCCTTACCTTATAAGAAATATACAGTAGACAAGTTGAAATCCGGCAAAACTAGATTTTCATTCAAGTTCATAGACAAGGAAGTATTCAGCAAAATGTTTACATTGTATTTTAGGCCAAAACCAGAACACACTTCTCGTCCTTTGTCACCGCACTTTAAGAAACAACGACTGACAGAGAGGATCCACAGGGCAGCAACTAGAATTGTAACAGAATTAAGAGAGCCGATTTACTGTGAGGCGTTAGAGGCCATCCATCTCTCTGTCCAACATGGAAGAGAGATGAGTAAGAAGTGACTTGACCACAACCATTAGAATTTCAAACCTTTTTGATGATTTCAGTATCGGGGAATTCTTCGAAAGATGCAAAGATATCACAAGTAGAGAACATAAAATTGAATTAAGCAAGAAACTTGCTAGAGAAAAACAAAAAATAGTATCAAAGTGGTGGATGAAGCCAAAAGCTGACAGTATACAAAAGCTTAAAATGTTGTTTGTGAGAGAAGTAATTTCGAGATGATGTACCACGAGTGTCTGACTCCCCATCCTGTACGAATAGGTAATTACACATAAATATTCACTCACGTACACAATGGCCTCAGGGGAGCAAGCCTTACAGTGGAAGAGGCTAAAGAGACTCTCTAGAGGATATGCATCCAGACTTGTCAACCAAATCCTCTCCACGTGAAGCAGGAGCTAATCTGTTACAAACTTTAAGTGATAATTGCACCGGGAAAACGTAAGCCTGATGAGCCTGAGATAATACAAATGTGGATGAAACGTCTGACTTTTTGTAAGAATGACGGAACCGACCGGTGTTAAATGTCGTTATGAAAAGGAAAACTGACGACTGACGTTTAGTGTAAACGGGAAGAGAAGTGGTTCTCTTTAAGAACTTTTCACGAAAGATATATCACATTATATATCATATATCTGCTGCCTGACCGCATTGTGGCACACTGCTGGCAGAAGGGTTAACGAGTCTTTAATTAAAGAGATTAGCAAACTTTGGTTTTCGACAAGAAAAATGCAAGAGTTTGTAGAGGGTCTCGGTCCCAGCCGCCTGGTATGGTGCTTTGGCCGGCCCTGGCCTCCTGGTGTAGTGTTGTTGCCACTTACTGTGCTACGGGCAGCCCCGGCCGCCTAGTATGATGTAATGGAAGCCTGGCTTGGTGTTCCGATCTGTTCCAACTGCCTGGTAGTGTGTTATGGCCAGCCCCGGTCGTCTACTGTGGAGTTGCGGCCGTCTCTAGCTGCCTTGTATGGTGCAGTAGTCGGCTCTTGACGACATGGTGTGGTGTTTTGACAATCCCCGACCGTCTGATATATTGTAGTATATATCCAACAGAGGCTGATCGGCTTACCACGCCGTGTGACTGTTGCCTGCTCTGTGGGACAAGGTATCCGACAACCAACAACAGAATTTGAGAGTAAAGATGAAATATACACAAGCGGAAAGGTCTAAAGTGTGGCGCCAGGCAGGTTGATCCACCTCTACCTGCTGACCCCACATCCTGCCATAAAGGATAGCCCCCTTACTTACTGACTACATGAAGGACTTAAACAGTCGCTTGCCTGGGGTATGGCAAGAACCAATCGTATATCAAACAAAGACGTTAGCCGTCTCCGAGCGATACATGACTTTTTTTTCACGAGCGCTGGAGATATAAACGTTTTACTCAATCGTAGCAATAACTAGGCTCTGGATAAATACTATAAGTAATCACTTGCTAGTTTTCAGGATGCATTTTCTACACAAGAGAGGTGTCAATACTGTATGCTTCAGACAAGCTAGATATAAGAAGCTAAGGAAATTTGATATCGATATCTAGGGTTCACTACATACTGAATTAATATATAAGAAATCTATTAAATGTTTTTTCGGGTAGCGTATGGATAGACCCCTCGAAAAATGTGTTGTAAACGATACTGCTCTGCATGAGGAAATTCCGTGAAATTACGAGTCATCCATTTGTGCATAACAAAAAAGCAATACTTGTGGAAGACTTTAAAACCCCCAGCATAAACTGGGATCTCTTGACAGGAGACCAGGAGGGTAACAGACTAATTGGTTTAACCGGAGACTGTTTTAGAAATTATATTTACCGAGATCCAGCGAGAGGTAGTAATATTTTTGATTTAGTGATGTCCACAAACAGAGATCCAATGAGCACCTGAGAAGTCGGTGAGAAGTTAAGCAAAAAGTGATCATAATATCATCCGAATTCAATGTAAACAAACATTTTGATATCAAAGATAGCACAATGACGATACATGAATTTAATAAGCAATATTCATCAAATGCACCAGGACATTAGTGATGCTCGCTGGATTAAACTCTTTGACGTGCACATATTTGACAAGTTGTTGAATAACTTCATGAATTAAAATGATTTTCTTGAGAGAGTTTGCGTCCCGATAAAGATGTTAGCGGTGGGAGTGATTTACTAGACTTGATGACTAGAATATAATTGACTTAATTAACCGAAGGAAAAGAAATGTATATTGGGTGTCTAATTCAAGTGGTAACCAGTAGGACCATGAAATGTATGTATGATGACGAAGAGGTTACAGGGAAAAAGATATAGGAACAAGCAAAAAGACTTTGAGAAAGTAATTTTTCACAATCTAAAGAAAAAAAACCTATGAAATTTTTTAAATACGTAGGGAAGAAGAATGGTAACGAAAATGGTACCATAGCTGATGACAGTAAGGAATGGCGTCCCTTCTAAACAAGCATTTCGATTCAGCGTTTGGTAATGAAAATTCTTCATAGTATGCCACAAGCACAGAAAGTAGATTTAGGTAAGGATTATGAAAAGAATGGACATAATTACATTGCTTACTATGAAATAATTGAATTTTCCAAAGAAAATGAATGTGAATAAATTAAATACACCAGCGATATCACTACGAGAATAGTTAGAAGTCAGCCGACATATAACATTCCCAGTCACCAACATTTTGAACAAATCGCAACAAGAGGGGAAAGTGGTGCCGAAAGACTCGATGCCTACTAACAAAACACCGGTCTTCTAAAAAGGAGATTGAAAATACTCTTTAAACCACCATCCTTTCAGCAGTGTTTCGTTCCCAGGAAGTCTGTTAAATATAGGTTGTAATTTTCTTAAGAGTTAATAAACTGATAACCGCATTGGTATCATAATAGGATATCACTTTTAAGGAAACTAATAAAATTCTTAAGTCATATGCATACAAACTCGAACTCTAAATTACCCTCAGATGTTATTATGCACTTACGCTTTCGAGAAATATATGAGCAAAGAGCCACATGAAAGATTGTTAAACAAATGAAAGCTTAGGGCACTGGAAATCGAATCTGTACGTGGACAGCTGACTGACTCACAAACAGGAATTAACTCGTGGTACTCAATGGGAAGAGAACAGCTAACATTCCACGGCTGGCAGGGTACCACAAGGCTCAGTCCGAGGACTCTGACTTTTCATCCTCTTCATCAACAATCTGGACAGGGGACTCACCAGTAGAATTTCAAGATTTGCCGATGACACAGAATGAAGAAATGTAGCCAAGTCAAAGGAAGATTACCTAGAGATTCACAATGTTTTAGGCAGACTGATGAAGTGGTCAGAGACATGACAAAGGAACTTCAACGTATATGGATGCCAACTAATACATTAAGGCATAATCGGTCTAAAATGCTTGGTAACCTATTATCAGAAGTAAAAGAAAATAATAACCTGGAGTATGCACAGTTGTATACAATGAAACCAACAGGATGCTAAATTTCACAGACAGAAATGTAAATTATAAACCGGAGAATACTGTGCTCATTCTTTATGATACCGTTCACGTATCTCATTTGGAATATGTTGCTCAATATTGGGTCATCAAACTTGATAAAAGCTGAATAAAAACTAGAAAGAATTCAAGGAAGAGCAACAAAACTAATTCCATCGCTCAGGAATAATCCTTAAAGGAAAGATCTAAAATAGAAAAGTGAAGATCTAACAGAAGCTTTCAAAATCCTTTAAATACATATTTTCAAGCGTTTGTGAGCTTATGCGCTTCTCTTTCACAGCAGAACTGTAGCACCTAGAAGCCCCTAAATTAGAATTTAGTTATTTCAGAATCATGGCATGGTTTAAGCCCCTATACTTGGATGTGAGGGCCGCTTTGAGGCCATCAAATGTCAAAGACCTCTATGTATTTGTGTAAAACGTGAGTTGGCAATACCGTAGAGTTTCTCTGCACCAAATTAGGGTTTAAAACTTACCTTGGAAAGACTTTGGTAAAACCTGGATATGACCAGATGGTGATGTGGGAAGGAATTGGCTAAGACCTGAGAAGGATCTGAGGAGGATCTGAAGTGATTCTCGGGAAGATCTGATGAGGAACAGTGGAAGATTTGGGGAGAGCCTGGAATAGACTTGGGGAAGAACTGGGGAAAATCTGTTTGTGTGCATGTTTGTTACTCTCTCACGGTCAAACTGCAATACCTTGAATCCCCAAGTTTTCGGTGTAGGCATTTCAGATTTTGGACAAGGTTTTGAATTGCCACACGTTGGCACTGAAAGCCGTTTTAGGTCAACAATGGCCACCATAACTTACGAAACTTTCCTTATACTAGGTCACAAATGATGGACCAGTATAGAATATCTGAAGATCCTATTGCTCACCTCTTATATCCTGCCAGTAAAACGCGGACATTTTTTCATTCAGGCTTGATAAACAAAGTAACCTAATCAAATGATATTTAACTGCCCGTAATAGAAAAGAAATAAGTATGTTTACAAAGCAAATCATCAATTATTATGGTCATTTTGAAGTGATCAAATACTGAACCTGTGGCAACCTCCATGGCCCACCCAGGAATTTCACCGTGACCCGCAAGTTGAGAACCACTGCTTAGAGATTTAGTGACTAGAAAGGATGGTGTCAAATTAAGATGCAGGTTTAACCGCAACGTGAAAAAAAAAATGAAAAGCATCTGTGGCACTGGAAAATGCAAGACTAAACTACTGCCATTTGTAATGTCCTGAATTCAAAACTAGACAAATGCATCGGTGATATCTGTTTCGCCAGTATCTGTTTTCAGTGCATGCAAGGTCATGTTTGAAGAAGAGTTTGAAGTCAGTCCATAAAGTAAATTAGATATTCTAGGTTCATCTCTGAATAAGTGTACATAAATTTAAGAAGGAAACTTTTCACATTAAGATATTATTATGAAATTTCCATGTTGGTATATTTTTTTTTTTTCGTCTTGTCTGCTGTTGAGGTGGAAGGATAGGTGGTTGGGAAGGTGCCTTCTGTGCTGCTATCATGACCGCAGAGAACCTCGTCATAGAGCATCAGGTTCCCTGTTATCTATCCTTCCCATGTACCTGCTAACCTCTTGCCCTGCCGTAGCGCCCAAGAGGCAGACCTACCCTCACCTGCTGACCCTTGATCTAGTTTGGTGTCAGACAGCATGGCCTATCTTTATCTGCTGACTCTCACCGTGACCTGCTGACTCCCTACCCTCACCTGCTGATCCCCTGCCCTCATCCGCTGACCCCTGCCCTCACCTGCTCACTTCTGCCTTCAGCTGCTGCCTCCTGCTTTCACCTGCTGACCCCCGCCCTTACCTGCTGGCTACTGTCTTCAAGTGTTGTCCCCTGTCCTCACATGCTGATTCAGTCCTCGCCTGCTGACTCCCCTCTTCCCCTGTTGAACCCTATCCTCGCCTACTGAACCCTGCCTTCACCTACTGATTCCCGTCCTCACCTGCCGATCCGCGTCCTCGCCTATTAGACTCTATACTTGCTTGCTGACCCAACTCCATCCTCACTTGACGACTTCTGTTCTCACTACCTGAACCACGTCTCCACCTGCTAACCTTCCGGCAGACGTTGTTCAAGATAGGATAGTAACCAGAACTATGCTGCCTGCTTCACTAGTTCTCTCTCTTTCTCTCTCTCTCTCTCTCTCTCTCTCTCTCTCTCTCTGGGTAGTGAGGATGATGGTGGAACAGGTGGGCCTGGGAGCATATTAGCACGAGCTGCTGGGTGAGCTTAAGGAGCAAACTTTTGGGTTAGATTAAGTTGATAAGTTGTTTATGGTCTCCCAAAGTGTTGAGTCTACTTTCCTTCAGAGCATTCCCGTGTAAGGCTTCTCAGGTGACTTGGTCGGTAGCTGTACTAAATCATTCCCTGGCAACAAGAAAAAAAACCGGAAGAAGATATTTCTTTTACCTCCAGTCTAAATGGCGGAGGAGTCACGAGAATAACTATTGCATGAAATATGAAAAGATATTCATAGGAAGAGAATTATCATTTATGGTACTTGGCACTTGTATACATTCACTGTATATTTGCGAAACAACGAAGCGGTAGCTTAATCAGTGTTAGAATATAGGTTCGAACCCTAAAGGACTGTATATCTCGAGTTTCATAGGAAAAGACGCTGTTTCAAGAGCAACACTCATATGCCATTTGTAAGTAACAAAATAACTACGGGAAATCTTCTCTCTGGAGAGTTAACATGATATAATTTTCAAGTCCTTTTATAATCTTGTTCCAGTGGCACAGATACCTGGCCTTTACATTTGTTATGAGCACAGCCTCTTCCTCCCTTGTTCGAGTAGTTAGAAATTCATACAACTTTCAGTCGTTGGTGGAACATTGCTTTATTAGGCTTCGACTGGCTAACAACACTGAGAAACTTCGAAATAAGTAATGAATTACAATGTTTAACGATGAATCCCATTCAACATCCTGTACTTCCTTAACTTGTGACCTTTTCTCTTCCCTCTCCACCTCTTGAACCTTTCACTCTCTCTCCTCTCTACATTCTGCCAGATCTAAAGCCTCCACCTCATTTATGCAGATTGCGACACCGCGTTCCACTTCTCCACGTTCTGCCCCTTACGACCGCCATCCCCACGCTCTCCACCTCCACCCTCTCTCCATTTCACCGTCTCCGGCGTCAAGCCTACACCAGTTCCACTCTGTACCTTCTCCACCTCACTTTCTTCACCTCTCACTATCATCCTTCCACCAGTCTTCTCTCTGCCATCAGCACCTCCACCCTCTTACCCCGTGCATTCTCCGTCCCTTCACTTCCTGCTTTTTGCCGGCATCTGACCTACCCCGACCTCTCTCACCTACCCCTCCTCTATTTTGCTTCTTCCGTCCTCTGCCCCTTCTACTCTGTCTCCTCCACATTCTTTCCCCTCCACCGCTGAACCTCCACTCCTTTCAATTTCCACACCTCTCTCCGTCTGATTTATGTCCCCTAGCTTCACCCTCTACCGTTTGTTTCTTCCATCTTCTACCCATCCACCTCTGCTTAACGTAACCCTGCTCGTCCTCAGCCCTGTGCTATCTTGACTCCTCCCTCCACCCTCTACCCATCCACCCTATGTCTCTTTACTTTCCCCTCGCCCTCCCTCTCTGCTTCGCCTCTTTCTCTGTGCTGCTGCCCATCCAGCAGGTGTTAGTAATGCTGATAGAACGAAAGCATGAGTATTGAAGTAAGAAGGACACCATAAACGGCTTTGGCGGAGTGACAGCGTTAGTAATGTTGGGAAGTGTGCAGCGTTAGCAGTTTTCGGCGGAAGGAGGATTTTGGTAATACAGGGAGAGGGAAGGCGTTAGCAACGTTAGCACAGGAACAGCGTTAGCAGTTCTGGGAGGAACTGCGTTAATAGTACTCGTTTGTGGGATTGCGTTCTTATGGTTGGGAGACGGACAACATTTATAATGTTGGGAGTTGGACTTCATTAACAGAGTTTTCAGAGAGGCAGGGAAGCAACTATTATCAAACTGAAAAGTAATCATTGTTGGGAAAAGCAGGTTCAATAAGCATTGACAAAGCTCCGTTTCCAGTGATGAATGTCATGTAGTGTTACTGGTGTTGGCAGAGGCGCATTAGTGGGAGCGTTATGCTTTTGTTTGGAGGAGCGCTGACCGGAGGGTCATTCATCTTTCCGTTGCTCACTCGACTGGTGACCTAATCGTTACTCATTTAGCCGCTGACCTGACTTGCTTATCAAACTGTCGACTTGACTGTTGTTTACTTATCCGTTGACCTGACTTGCTTATTGACCTATTGACCTGACCTTTCTCTCTCTGATGTTGACCTGATTCTTGCTCTCTCAACTGTTGACCTGACTGTTGCGCACTCATCCTTTAACCAGACTGTTGCTATGTGAGCTGTTGACCAGACTGTAGCTCACTGAGCCGTTGGCCTGACTGTTGTTCACTCAGCAGGTGATGTGACTTTTGCTCTCTCGGCTGTTGATCTGAATGTCGTTCACTCAGCCAATAACCTGACTGTTGAACGCACTCTGCCGTTGGCCTGACTGTTGAGTGGGAGAGGTTCCTCCAGCAAAGAAGCAGTAGCACAGTGCAGTTGCTCTTGCTGCCTGCCTCTTGCCCTCTGAACGTGGTCCTCGCCTGGTCAGCACCCCGGGGGTTCCCGCTGGTCTTCGCCTCTGCCTCAGGCCCCCAGCTGCACCATCTGACACACACACCTGACAGACCGACACACTCCAACTTAATTGCTCTAGTTAACTCAATTATCGTGACACAGTCGAAAGAGACACTTGTGAAGTTTGTGATGAACGAACTCATTATACTGGTCAGGTGAAACACGGTTGGTGGGATGATGACGATTATCATCCTTATCAAAATAGATATGTGAGGCATACATAAAGGAGGGATGACTGAACCTATTGTATTCCTCATAAGAGACAGGTGAAGTTAAGAGTCTTCAAGTATTGTTGTAAACATGATAATGGGTGATGTAAGTTGCCGTCTGAATAGGCACTGGCCGAGCAAAAAAGAGCTGTTCATCGAAAACTAGGATGCGTTAAATGGGCAGAATGCTATGCATGTTTGGGATGGGGTCCATTCATTTTGGGCAGATATGGGTTACTCAGTCTTTAAACAACTAGATGATGGTGGTGTGTGGATCAGGTATTGGAGTATGGTGTATTAAGCACCAGACGTAGGAACATCGAGAGAGGGGTTAAAGCTGACAGGGAACATGGAAGGGTATGTCAAGTAGAAGTCGGAGATAAAGTGCAGGTGAGGAACATGGAAGGCTGGGGCAGCTAGCGGTTACTTCCCAGGTAATAGGGGTCACCTCACAGGTAGAGGCAAGGAACAAGGCAGTGAGGAAAAATTGCAGGATAAGTCAGCTAGTGCAGGCTGGAAACGAAGCAGGTTGGGGAAGAGGCAGAATATGGAGGCTTGAAGGCACTTCCAGGGTAGAAGGAAGGAACAAGGCGGGTAGCGAAAAGGGTAGGACATCAAATCGCAGTTCAGGTAGACGGGCTTTCCCTATCGCCACTGCTGCACGCACATATACTAGTGACGAAAAGTCTCAGTCATGTATTAGAATGTTTTCTGTTAATGCACTCAGTGCACGTAACAAATTTACAGTTTGAGATATCTGCTGTGGATGAAAATCATGATACGATTGGTATTTCGGAATCGTAGTTAGATATCAAAAACCGAGATTTCTTCGCCGAATGTCCAATTCCTTGGTACACTTTGTTTAACAGTAATAAGGAAAATAACGTAGGCGTTAGACTCTTGCTCTTCGTTAAAGTTCATCCTAATCCAGTACTAGGAATTATTGAAGCTGCTGATAAAATCAGTTCTATTCATATGTAGATTAAAGATAAGATTCGTAAGAAAATAACAAGAGGATTAGTTTAAAGGCCCCCAACACAGACACTAGAGGTAGACGAAATCTATAATGAACAAGATCAAATCATAATAGGGGATGTTAACACCCCGTACATAATGTTGAAGTAAGAGAAATATTTTGTACAAGAGATCACCGGTAAATCACTTATGAGGTAACTTTCAACATTGCCTGTAATTATTTCTTTTTTTTTCTGTTGAAGGTTCCAGTCACAGGCAAAAGTCCACATCAAGGCCGGGCCTTAATTCAAATAAAAAGACAATTAAGAAACGGAAAAGGAAAAGACAAGGGAAAGTATTTACGAATTTCTGAGAAAGCAAAGGACCTGTCTTTTGAAATGTGCCGGGTCTTAGTTATTTGGAAAGACATGAGAAGGTAAAGATTTCCAAAGCTTCGACGTGTAAAGAAAGAAGCAGGTATCAAAACGACCCACTCTTGAGTTGCCAATAGCCACACAATAATCATGTGATACAGCAGCTTGCCAAGTACTGCATGGTCTAGCCAGTGGTGGGGGCACGCAAGCAGCCCACTGTCGGGAGGAAAAACCAAAGTAATACCTATAGAAGAGGGAAAGTGAACCAACATTGCGGCGTAAGGCAAGAGGATCAAGTTTGTAAGTGAGCCTGGAACAGTCTAAAAGTTGGACCGCTTTCGACTCAACTCTCTCAAGTAAGGATACAGAGCTAGAACCACCCCAAATGTGAGAACACCACTCCATACAAGGACGAATCAATCCCTTGTATAAACAGAGCAACAGTTGAGAAGAGAAGCTTCGACACCCATTTTCTTAGAAGCAGACTTAGCTACTACCATAAAGTGGAGTTTCCAAGAAAGAGTGGATGTTACAGTAATACCAAGTATGTTCACTGAGTCAAGAAGTGGAATTATATAACCGTCAAAGGAGAGACGAGAGTTATGAGGAGATTTCGATAGAGAGGTGGGTAGAAACTGGGTCTTGGAGGCATTAAACCTAACAAGATTTTGTGTATACCACTGAGATATCCTGTCCAAGTCTGAGTTTATTGTGGAAGCTGTATCAAGGCGAGATGCAGATCGAG
Source organism: Panulirus argus (assembly GCA_038088735.1). NCBI lineage: Eukaryota > Metazoa > Arthropoda > Malacostraca > Decapoda > Palinuridae > Panulirus > Panulirus argus. The sequence goes on from JAYMFT010178966.1 coordinate 12,081, forward strand.
TGAGAGAAG
>JAYMFT010178977.1:0-26044 GCA_038088735.1 Panulirus argus
AAAGAGAGAGAGAGAGAGAGAGGGGGAGAGAGAGAGAGAGAGAGAGAGAGAGAGAGAGAGAGAGAGAGAGAGAGGCTGAACGTACGTACCTGATCCTTCCCTCGGGAACTGGGAGCAGAGTTGATGATGATATATGGACAGATAGATAGAGAGATAAGACGCCTATCTGTGTGATACTTTTCACCACAATATGTCCCAGATATCATGAATATCCAAGGCCACAGATGTCCTTGTCAATGATGTAAATATATCTCATGACCTTGGCATGATGATGCCTGCATGTCATGTGCCTAGGAACATAACCTGTGCACTCCACCCCCCCCCCCACTTTCCTTCCGTGTTCGTGTGTGTGTGTGTGTGTGTGCATTTTAATCCCACGACGTCCCTGAACCAACCTATTCATATGTTATGTAGCTTGGCATCTTCAAGATGAGACTTCCGACCTGATTAGGTCTTTTTCTTTTTTTTTTTTGCGTGGCTTTGTTTGGATATTGACTGGATAATTAACTAAACGGATCAGTGGTGCAAAGCCCTTCCCAAGTCGAAGGAGGAGATGAGGTTTGTCATCTGCCTTTCGTTTCTGCCGTCGAAGCAAAACGACTGAGGGCGCGTTTTGTCCCCGAGTTCTTATTTCAATCTGTAGCACTCACAGCGTACGGCTGATCTTGTTTGTTGAAGTTCGTAATGGCTCCTGCGAATTTGAAGCTTTAATGTCGTAACTTTTGCGTGATTCTTATATTGTTCCTTCCCATAATTACTGTATGATACACCACCACGATGTATTACTGTATGATACATCTACACGTTGTATTACATAGAACACTCACACTATAGCACGTAAATGTGACAGTGTTAGTTAAGGTTTGTGCCTCAGACTTGGCGTTACTTGCGGATTTCTCCCATTAGTGTTGGGACATTTACGTAAATTTGCACACAGTATGAATCGCCAGGCCCCATGAGTATACATATACGTATATAGTGCTCCCTAGAATAATCATGCAGTGAGAAACAGGTCAAACTGTGTACAGTTATACGGATCTTGTGAATGTCTGTATCATCACCGACCTTGGCGTTGCTAGGCGGTGATTTCAGCCGAGCCTCTGTGTGGAACGATTCACGATTCTATAAGACCCAAGGGTCATTAGACGCGTCGTTCTTTGTATAAGTGGGGCTCCGGTGGCGTCCCTGGAAATGTATCTGGGAGTGAAACTCGTCCCTCGATATGACCTGATCACAAGTTACAGAAAAAAAAAATGTTACCTCACAACTACTCCGAATATACTAGGAGTTCCAAAGGCAGACGAGGTGAGGGGCATCGACTTGATTTGAGGACTGACAGTTCGAGTGTACCACTCTTCGCTAACGCGCCAACCATAGCAATTGCTGTCGCTACACTTACCCCGCTAATTTACCCGGCGTGACGTTGGGTTTTGAGCTGTTGCCGGGGAAGCTGTGAGTGCAGATGTGCGTGACGTGAACCAGGTGTTGCATGACTAAGCCTTACAGGTGTTAGTTAACGCCTTGTAGTCTCCTTCTGTGGACGATCAATTGCCACTGTAAGGTATTTGATGTTTGTATAACCGAAGCCTCTGTAGCAGTTGAGGAAATTGTTGCCAATGCTCAGTGACAGATCTGGAGGGAAGGTTTAGTGTGCCCATGCCATTACATGTGCCCTTGCCATTACAAAAGTACATCTGTCCTCGGCATTGTTTCAACATATCAAGAGTTCTAATACGCAACTTGTTTCTCAGTACGTACACTAGACGATTTACGGATGCACAACGGTACAACCCTGGATCACAGGGGTACGACCTTTGATCATAACGGTACGATCCTTGATCACAACGGCACGACCCTTGATCAAGACGGTACGACTCTTGATCACAACGGTACGACCTTTACCTTGGGCATGAGGGCAGAATGATACACCAGAGGGCAGCACCGTCGAACTCAAGGTGTTAGAAGAAGAAAGGTACAAGACAATATCATATTAGCAACAGCAAAATCTGTCATATTAATAATTCAAGGGAAAAGGTGGATTATCAGCTGCCATTTTAAGACCCGTCTGTCTGTTTGTCTCAGTCCATTTATCTATCTATCTATCTTCTCGTCTGTTACTCCTCGTCCTCACGGAGGAAGTTAGAAATCCTTCAAGCATCCAACTCTGGGAATGTCATTGAATGCAATATAATTCACTGGATCAGTGCAAGAAGCGTATAGCTAGTGTTTTACATAAGCTCCCCTCCTCTTCCTCCCTCTCTCCTCCCCACCGCGACACTTTCCGATTTACGGACTATAAATCTCGGACACCTCCAACCGTAAATCATTGGGGACAAGTGACGCAGAGTGGGGAGAGCGGCGCTCACTGGCCAGGGCAGATTGTTCTGTGCTGGTTCGTGTACTGGTGTGTGTGTGTGTGTGTGTGTGTGTGTGATTAGTATTTGTGTGTTACGGGGAAGGAATCTTATCCTCGTGTTGCTCCGTCTCTTAACCATGAGTATATATATGTACCATATTTATATTCTTACGTGTGTATATACACATTAACATCCTAGCCTAAACCAGCGTGTGTGGTGAGGATCTCGTAATAAATACTGGTACTGTAAGAAGGACCGAGGGTGATCAAGCATCCCATGTCCTTCACTCTTCTTCTCTTAGTCTCTGAAGTGTTGTCGGGATAGAGAGAGAGAGAGAGAGAGAGAGAGAGAGAGAGAGAGAGAGAGAGAGAGAGAGGAAGACCAGGATGGGAAAGGCCCATCGGAGGGAGGGGGTACCATCTGACGACGCTGACTGAGGAAATCCGCCAGTCATGGAATGCAACGTCTCCGTAGCACAAGGCTGATGGCACTGTTTGATGATTTATGCTGTGGTTGACTAGGTCGAGGACTTCGGCCAACGAGAGTGAGAGCCGCCACTGAACGCCTGCGTCTCTCTAGGCTGTTGCAAACAAAGTCAAAGGAAGGCTACGGATCAGTGAGTGGCTGAGGTCTCTACGTTACCAGAATGTTGGGGTGTCTTTGGGGTCTTGCAGTGCCCGTGTGTATTAATCCCCCAGTCAGACACAATGCCCTCAAAGGACGAGCTGAGTGTTGTCGCTGGGTCGTAACTCACTGAGAGGTTGTGTGGATTTGTTGACTCCGTCGTTGGGGAAGCATATGAACTCCTCCAGTCAGTGGGGCATTTTGAGTCGTGGAGAGAGAGAGAGAGGCATTCATGATTTGGGAAAGTAAGGATTTGGCAAGTTCCCGGGCGAACTTCTCGTGCGAGGTTCCTTAGGTAAGTCACTGTCTGTGCCGGAACGCTTCACTTTAAGGCTGTGTAACTGTTTGGCCGAGTTCAGACTCTTGCTCATAGTCTGGGGATGAGGGACTGGCGATGGAGCTGGGGGGTAGGCGGAGTCTCTGCCGAGTGAGGGCTCGGTAACTGTGTGTGTGTGTGTGTGTGTGTGTGTGTGTGTGTGTGTGTGTGTGATGTAGTGTTGCCTCGTGTCGTGTAGCATTTTGTAAAGAGACGCCAGAGGTTATCGGAGGGACGGATTTCCTTTGGCCAGCGTGACTCTTACGATCCAGGTTGTCACCCCTGGCATGGGTCAGGAATAGGATCCCTGGGCCTGACTGCTCCATGGTGGGGTTGTCTGTTGCTGCTTCTTTATTGAGTCGTCTGTTGTCGAACTTCTGATGAGTCTTCTGTTGTCGCTTCTCTCACGAGTCCTCCGTTGCCTCCCTGGTGATTCCTCTGTTTTTTCCTTCCTAAATGAGTCCTCCGTTTATGCCCCCTTGATGAGTTGTCTGTTGTTCTGATGAGTCCTCTGTGGCTTCCCTGATGAGTTTACCACTTGCTTCTTTGATGAGCCTCCTGTTTGATTCACCGCCTTGATGGGCACTCAAGTCTTTCCTGCCATCGTAACAATTCCCTCCCTCTCTTTGCTACCTGAGTAAGGCATCCATCTGTATTTGCCGCACCCTCGATGATAAATCTTCAAGCGTATGTTGTAGTTAAGGGGAAGGGCGCGTGTGTGTGTCTACTACCGTTGTTATGAGTCCTCCTCCTCCTCTCTCTCTCCTGCCACTAATGTGTTTCCTACTCTCTCTCTCACTCTCTCGGAGTTTGGGTGACGCGGTGGGTGATGTTGAGAAGTACCAAGCGATAGTCATCCCCGTCCTGGGGAGAGGGGAAGAACGATATGGTGACAAGCGGTGGTTGGTGATGGTCTAAAGTGATGGAGACACGTAGTGATACACGGTGGGTGCTGGAAACACTTGATGTATATGATGGTCAAGTGATGGTTAGAAAGTGGTCAGTGATGGTTAGAAATGATGGAGAAGTATGAAGGGTGTTTTTTTTTACCACTAACCCCAAGATACGTGGTGGATACAGCTAGACGTGTCATTGACAGAGAGCAATCTGTGTGCCAGTGACAGAGAACCAGCTGCGTCATTGACAGAGAACCAGCTGTGTCATTGACAGAGAACCAGTTGTGTTGACGACAGAGAAAAAGATGTGTCAGTGACTAGAGCCAGCTGTGTCAGTGACAGAGAACCAGCTGTGTCCGTTACAGCAAGTTGTGTCAGTGACAGCCAGCTGTGCCAGTGACAGTCAGTTGTGTCAATGAGAGAGAAAGCAGGAATGTATTTGAATCCACGTGAATATTTGTTTTTAATTGCAGAGGAATTCTCTCAACCCTGTGTTTGCGAAGCAAATGGCAGTTACACTGTGTAAAAGTGTAAGTTTGTGTAAATATATATATGAATGAGTTTATAAATGCCTGTTTGTTTGAATGCCTTTGTGTATACAAGAAGATGTTTGTGTACATGTATGTGAACATTGTGTAGTAGTGGATGAGGTGGTGGTGGTGGTGGTGGTGTCCTGTGGTGGTGAGTTGAGTTGAGGCTCGTGTGGGAGAAGGAGTGGCTGTCAGAGAGCCGTTAGGGTTACTTACAGACTGCCAGGTGGTTGTCTGGTTGGGCAACAATGTGTGTAATGGTTAATGGAGTTACTGTGTAGTGATGGGCAGGGCTACTGTGTGCCAGTGGATGTATATTGTTTATGTAGGTGGTCGGTTACTCCTCTGTTATGGCGAACGGGGCTATTGTGTCGTTCTGGTTAGCATTCATGTGTGGTGATGTGTGGCACTCGTTTGTGGTAATGAATGGCCAGAGTGTGGATAATGTATGGTGACTGGTGTCTACGGTGTGGTGATGACTGGAGACTGTGTGTTGACAGTGGTGAGTAAAGACAGGTCACAATTGCACTGGATATGACTAACTGTCAAACTCTTCTTACGCTACTGTCGGAAGTCCCGGGAGAACTGGGTAGTTTCACCTGAGTAACGATTAACATATTACATACCTATTAGGTCTTGCCTCTTGAGTCCTTGTTAGGTTAGGTCATATCCTGAAGACGAGAAATATTTCCTGTAATACAAAAATGATAATATACGAATGATGTGAACACAGGTTCGTCTCATTCGTAGCAATATATATGTATATTCTTTCAATATCTTAACGATTTTCTTGACTGAGTTTCTGTGAAGGGAGTCTCCATTCGCTGGGGCTTAGTCTCGGGTATTGGGTTTGATTTTCTACACTGAAGAAGCTTTTGAAAAAAGTTATGATGATGTTTACAGTTCTCTTTCATGCTTCCCGTTTTCGTTTTCTACAAGCAGAGCTTCCTTTGATGTTCTGAATGACTTCCAACCTTCCACGGTTCCTGTTTCTTTTGCTTCATCTAATGTTTTCCTGTTTCTTTTTCCCGCACTTTCCGTTGTTTTTCTGTTACTGCTCGCTTGTCTCATTTCCTCTTTTTGTCAACGCTCTCATAGGCTCTCTTCCAAATTTAGTTCTTTGAAATTCATTTCATTTTTCAGTTCTTTTGCTCTTGGCCAAATTTTTTCCTTTTCCTTATGCCCAAACCTTTATTGCTTAGGGTGTTTTGGCAGAGTTCTTCCTTCGCGGCCTAGCATGCCATCCGAAGAATCTCTAAGCAAAGTTTCAATGTTGGCTGAGTCCTCTCTTTCGCACACTTGTTCAGTCTGTTGCGTTTGATACCTGCCGTCAGAAGTACGTCTTATACACCATCTTACTTCAGAGCGTGGGAGAGCGTCAGGTCCGACTCTGCTGTCAGCTGGGATGGTCAGAATGACTCGCCGCAGGCTATCACCCTACGCTAGAACACGGGAGAGGAGACTGCAGTAGGCCTATAGGCCCATATTAGGCGTCTAATCACACAGCCACCCTTCATGTTCACCCATTTCCCAAACTAATCCAGTTTGTTTTTAAAACGTCCAAGTGGACTCACGCCAGCAGTATGCAGCTGGCTCATTCACACTGAAGGTATCAGTTAAGGTTGTGTGTGTCTGTGTGCGTGTTCTCGGTGTATCTGTAGTTATAATTAATAGATATTAGTTATTCTGTCTATTGCGTCAACCACGGCTTATAAAGTTTCGTGTGGATATGGTATTACAAGAATATTTTTTACGAAGACTGCAGCGTTAAAGTGATGAATCCAAAGGCTTGTCTCTTCTGTGGAATCTTCGGAAGGGAAGACCTTGTTCAACCTCTTGAGCACAGAGGGACGACCTTTGAGCATAATGGGGTCGTCGACCCTTGATCACGACTCTCGATCTTGACACCCTAAGAGTCATACATACCATTTTGCTCAAGGGTGGTAACGACCTCCCGGGTCATACCATCGTGTTGATGGGTCGTATCGTAACGTGCTCAGGGGTCGTATCGTGGTGCCGAAGGAGGTAACGCAGGAGCAGACACCGCCCCAAGAGCGCTGGGACGCCCACAGTCTCGAGAATCGAGAGATGGGTGGGTGGTCAGCGTGCCTGGTGCTCTCCCACCCGCAGAAGAACGTGTGTTTGTAAGGCCACCAGCCGTAGCGTGGCCCAGACGTAACGCGATCAGTCGCAACGCGGGTAGACGTAACGCGACTAGGCCGCGAAAAGAAGCAGAAGTATTCTGCAGATCTCATGTCTCTGCAGCACTGCCTTGCGTTTCACGCACAGAAAAGGGGAGAAAATGTATATGTAACCCCTTTCCTGTCCCCGTCAACATGAGGGAAATCTCGTCTTACCCGACTTTGAGGACATGATACGTGAAGATCACGGTATTCCCATCCGAGTGTGACGAGAAAGAACGGAAAGTGGAGTGCGAGTTGGTGTGTGAGGCGAGGCAGAGTGCCGAGGCCGGAGCCGGTGGGAGAGTCAGTGTGTTGAGACGCATGTCAGGCCGCCCGCACCCAGACTCGCCGCCCTACCCCGCCGCGCGAGCTCAGTCAGTGTCCCCTGTGCTGCCGTAAAAGCAGGTGCTTTGTGACTTTCCGTGGTGCTTGGTCGCCGCCCCCACGCCCACCCAGCCGCCCGCGCGCCCAGTCCATGCGGTAAGCCATGGCTAGCGCCAAGTCCGGCGTGCACGTCCTGAAGCTCAAGCATATCACCGTACCAAAACGACTGCAGGATGGAGACAAGTTCGTCAAATGGGATGAGGTGAGTAACGGAGCTCTCGCCGCCGCCGCCGCCACACCGCCTCCGACTTCTCGCCCTTAACATTAGCTTGCCCTGGCCACGTTATGCTCTCCCTCCTTACCTTCTGAGCCCTTTACCCTCCTCTGGCGACTGTCTTCAACTGTCCGTGGACGGACGCACCCAAGGGGCAAGTGTCTCTCTCACTCGCCTCTCCTTTGTCCCATCCGCATCTTGTGTCCACTGCCACATCCAAGATTCTGTGTCAGGCAGTGCCTCTTGTAGAAAAGTAGACGTGTGTGAAAAAGATCACTGGAGACGTGTACGATATGGCATGTGTTGCGAGTGATTGGCCAAAATACGCGCAGTAAATGTTAGCCAGAGTGACCCCATGTCTCGCCGACGTAAACATTCGGCCGCCCTCGTCGACGGGTAGAGTATCAAAAATATGTGTTGATTCTGTTAGGCTGGGGTAGTTAGCAATGAAGAGGCAGTGAAAGTGACTAGGGGGACGATGGTTAGACGTGGAGGGCGGCACTGGGTGAAGCAATGGTGTAGACGCAAGAACAAGGTGGGGAGTTTCCTCAGTAATGACCTTGATGGCTTGTTGATACACCAGTTGCAGAAGTAAGAGGCGCTTCACACGCCACCCATCTTCCTTGTATTGTTTACCATTGACGCTGCTGCTCCCTCCTCACTCCCATCCACACCTGCTCCCCTTCACGCTGGCTCCTTCCTGTGCATCACGTCTGCACGTACAGTCTTCCCCCTCCCCCTTCTGCACCTGTTACGGTACCCCCATCTTGCCCGTCCGTGGCACTGGCTCCCCGCTCCCCCACCTCCCCCTTCCTCCTCCTCCCCCTCCCCCTCCCCCTCCCCACTTGTACTAACCTCCACCATACCCGATGCCTCCCCCCCCCCCCACCCAACCCTCCTCCTCGTGTCTGCCTGCCAGTACATCAGACCCAGTGCCTCATAGTATGAACTTCCATGCGGTTCGTGTTTTCTGCACCAGCTTTTCTGCACGCGCTACCTTTGTTTGCACCCGATCTGCTACACCCAGTACTTCACTGTACCAGACCCCATTATACCTAGCTCTTCTTAGTACCAGCCCTTAGTACACATATTACATCATATTACCAGTCCTCCACCTGATACCTCTCAGCTTCTCTCTACTACTCCCAGTTCCTCATAGCAGTGATTCACACTATGCATTCCGTCCCTTTAGATGTCATTAAACCGAGTACCTCCTGATTGCACCTAGAACACACTACTTCCTTCTTCATTACTTTCCGTCCTTGAGCTCAGCGCAGATTCTTATTTCTCAGAAGCAGGCAGCCCGTCGTTGATGCCCTCCTGAAATCAAAATCAGTCCTCCCGTACACCGCTGGTTCCCACAAGACGGTGTGACTAATTCCTTGTAGAGGCAGGAACCATGTACTCCTCCCCGTTGGCCCTGTGGAGTACTGAGGGGCCCCCTCTAAGTAGACCTTCCTTCTGTGAGTGGAGCATCTGGTTGTGTGTGGGTCTCCCTACCAAGTCTCGTGTTACCGAGTTATGCTGCCATCTCTCTCTCTCTCTCTCTCTCTCTCTCTCTCCTCGCTCTTGCTCTGGTAAGTGTTACACGACCACCCCTATGGTTAGTAATGGTCGTTACTTCTTGCACACTCCTATACTTAATAGCACTACCATTACCTCCCTCCCTCCCTCAAACTCGACAGCCCTTTCCTCCTGGTAACTAACTGGCTTCGACGGAATCTACGCCTCTCCACCAAAACCTTTTTCCTCCTCAGTACGCATGTCTGGTAATACTGGTGACCAGTACGCCCTGGGCTTTCAACCATCAAGGATATCCTTGACCTTACTGTCCCTCCACATGGCATCCTCTCCCCTGCATTACTCATTGTTTACTCAGATATTATCCTCCATCACACGCTAGATGAGTCTCCCTCGTCTTTGAGGAATCATTGCCTGGGCATTACTACCTGTTTCTCCAAATACTGTGTTCAGTATGGGTGCTTTAGAAGCCCGTCTGAAGCTCCCTCCAGCGTGAGTTGCAGCCTGTAGCTGTAAGCCAGCGAGGCAGCAGCGGCAACAAGACCACTCACCGAGCCTCGCCCTTGAGTACACTCTTTGTTCCTTACACGCAGTGAAGCACTTGTTGGTACACTGCTAACATCCCAGAGATAATCTCTGGCCAAAGTTGCACTTGTATTCTAACCAAATAATGCCATAGGATGAGTGGCCACGTGTACGTTTTATGTAATGTGCTCATAGACGATGATGCCGGGGTGTTTTGATTTACAGAAATGTCTGTTGGTACTAAAGAAAACATTCGAGGCAAAAACTATGGTGACATTTGAGGGTTGTGAACCCCCACTGGTAAAACATGATTCAGACATTACCACAATGGAACGTCATCCTCCGCTTCTGCCTGAACAGCTATTCCTGTTTTTTTTTCCTTCGTGTTGACACTGCCGGGGGGTGGGGTGGGGTGGGGAGGGAGGGGGTTGAATGATGGTTACATCACTGTCGTTGGTAAGTGGCGCTGATAGCCTAGAACTCTTCCAGAGAGCCTGCCATCGCTCATAACATTGCCCCAGTGACCGTGGGTGGATGGATGGATGGTTGTTTGGTTGGTTGGTTGTTCTGGGCTCGTAGACCGTCAGGATCTTCGATGTCGCCTGTGTCATGTCATAGCCACCAGTTGAGTACTCTTCAAACACTCTAGTTAGGTTGTTCAAGGGTTAATTCTAATACCCCACACACACTCTTACTGTGAATGGTCGTTGTTACAGCGTTTCGAATTCCGTGGAATCATCCTTCCTACCGGTCGTGTACACCTGTTGGCACTGACGGCTATTTGCCTCAGCCTGTGTGATTGCATACAGATGGTATTGTACGATTATTACAAGCAGTCGTATATGGTTTATGCCACTCGTATGATTTGCCCTAAATATTTGGAAGTGAACTCATAAACCATCACCAGTATTGATGACAGGTACACTCCAGCTGTGCTGACTATACAGCTTAGCTTCCCTTGTAGTTCTGGTGGATATGTCAACGCTTCTTCTTCGTCACGTTCATATATTGACCTCCGTAGGGTTTTTCTGAGTACCATAGGCAACAAACAACCCTTCACTACCCACCTGCTGAGGAAGGTGACGTTGTCAGCTATATATACCCCCCTAGCCTTGTTGCCTTTGGATATTATTTAGTATTAGATATTAGGGCCTTCTTTCCTTCATGTTTTTCAATAACTTTACCTTACATTTCGTAAGATGTTTGATCAGGTTCAGATTTGACGACACCATGAATTTTGGATTAAGACCAACTCTAGAAATTGCTTGTAGTGGCGAAAGTGCCCATGGACTGAAAAGTGTCAAGTGACTCTGTATAATGTGATTTATATACTTAACATGCCCCCTCCCCATATATATATATATATATATATATATATATATATATATGGCCAGTAGGTGAAAAGGGAGTGAATTTTCAATGTCTTTCACCCAAAATTCAGTATTTATTTTTGGTGGGACAAGGTAGAAGGGAGGTCTGTGAGCTTCTGTATTGATATATGTCTGTACGACACTTTTTTTTTCCTTCCAATTTTCACGTTTCTGTTATTTTGCGGGTATATCTGTATGTCTCATCAACCTCACTGTAAATTTGGAAGGTATTTTCATGAAGTTGAGGAACCCGCTAACACTCTTGAAGCTAAACACTACATGTAATTAACTTTTTTTTTCTTTTATTTGTTTTCTAAATTCGTGTTTCTTGTAAAATCTTTACCTGCGTTTACTGTGAAGTCCCAAATATGTGGTGCGCTGAAACCCTTATGCAGGACGGTACGACCCATGCGTACGATGGTATTATATTTTGAGTACGACTTTACGACCTTTGAGTATGTTGACCTTACGCCTTTAATCTGAACCTTTAAAGGGTTAGAGGTCATAGGACGGGTCATTGTACTTAAGGGTTGCACCGCTGTGCTCAAATGAAGTACCTCTGTGCCCGTATACTCAATGAAGGTATGTGTGGTCGCGTAATTACTTGTAACACCTGAAGGAGGAATTATGACTTGACCTTGACGACGGCCTTAATGACCTTGGCGGGGAGTGGGTAGGCCTCAAGCGCCCCCCCCCCAAAAGAACCAACCAATCGACCATGTCCAAGGGTCGCACGCTGGTCAAAAGGGGTTAACGACATCAGCGTCTTGTTGACGACATGCAAAGTTATGATGTATGTTAGAAGACTTCAGCATTAGCGGAGAAGACTTCAGCATTAATGGAGAAGATCTCAGCATTAATGGAGAATATTTCAGCATTAACGGAGGGGACTTGAACAATAATGGAAGACTCTAGCATTAATGAAGTAGACTTTAGAATTTATGGAGAACGCCAACTCAGGATTAATGGAAAATATGTCAGCATTAATGGAAAAGACTTCAGCATTAATGGAGAAGACTTCAGCATTAATAGGGAAGACTTCAGCATCAATGGAGATGACCCCAGCATGGATGGAAAAGACTTAAGCATTAATAGAGAATACCTCAGCATTAACGGAGAAGACCTCAGCATCAACGGAGAAAACTTCAGCATTAATGGAGAAAACTTCAGCATTAATGAGAGAAAACTTCAGCATTAATGGAGGAGACCCCAGCATTGTTGGAGATAACTTCAGCATTAATGGAGGAGACCTTAGCATTAATGGAGAAAACTTCAGCATTAACGGAGGAGACTTCAGCAGTAGTGGAGTAGAGTGAACGTTGGTGGTTAACGTGTCCTTATCCGGCGGAGTGCTCGTCTCGGGAGCCTTATCACCTCGCAGGCTGTGCGATATTGATTTCGAATTCCAAACTGCTCTCTCCGGTGACAGCATGCCTCTCCGGATGTGACCAGAAGTACGATTTATGGTGGTCCTCGATACCCGAGTGAAGACCCCCCACTGATGGGACCGATTATGTTTAATTGTGGTGGAATGTTTGGTAAACAGTGTAACGATGAGGAACGAGGGAAACCCATCCATTCCTTCCCACCCCCCCTCAACTCTTCTTCCTCCTCCTCCTCCTCCTCCGCCTCCTCCAGCAGTCTCCCCCTCTAGCCGGAGTATTGATGGACGCGCCCCACGCACTCCAAGGTCAGGTCTGGTCTTCGCCGCCTGCCGCCGCCTCCTGCTGCTTCTGCTGTTGCTGCTGCTGCTGCTCCTGCTACTCCTCCTGCCCCGACTCTCCTGCTGGGGAGGAGGTCTTCAGGAACTGGGTTATTAGTGGAGTGTGACTCTTGGTCCAGCCGTCGATGCGGTGGGGAACGCGGTGTTTGTTGTGTCGCTGACGGAAGGTGGCGCTGGTGCATCTGGGTGATTAGTCCTTCAGATACACTTGGGTGTTCGATTGGAAAGGATTGCTACCTGTCTGGAAGGGGTGACACTCTTCCAGCACCTGATATGACGGGAGTGGAGGGTATAGAGGTGACTGGTCTTCAGCACCCGACATGACAGGAGTGACAGGTAGAAATGACTGGCCCTCCAGCCTCTGACATGACAGGACCGTACATAATGTTATGAATTGTAACCGACATAATGTGCACATTGGTGACACGTCCATATCTTCACCCAAAAATTTCGTTTACAGATGATTGTATCTGATTTGTTTTACCTGTACACAGTACACAGTATATATAAGGATCTCTGTCAATTGTTTTTATTGCATGAGTTACTAAACGTGACGATACGACCCTTGGGTATGATAATCTGGCATGTTACCTGAACATTAAGGGTCAAGTCAGAGGTCAGTCTGTCATAATGAAGGGTCGTATCGTCGTACTTAAGCGTTTGCACAGTCGTACACAGGGTTCGCACTGCCACGCTTAAGGTTTGCACAGTCGTGCTCAAGGGACTGTCAAACGTCCTGACCTTTGCATACTTGTTGATGAGATACTGATTCTTTTCCCCAGTCGTGAGGGGTACACGCCTCCTGCTGAGTAGAATCATCGCTTCCAACTCTCGTACACATGCGTATTTACCTTCACCACCGTAAGGATTTATGGGTCGTGTGCTTTTCCTTTGTACGACGATATATTTAAGAGTAAAGTCTACAGGTATCTGAACATCTTTCAGTGTAGCGTCCTTTATAAAGCCATCGCAGGAGCGTGTCTCATTCCGCAGCAAGCGAGACAGGGATTACGTCAATAGAAATCACAGGAGCCGCCCCCCACGTCATACGCCACAGCACGAAACATGTCACAGAAGCTGACAGACGTCGGCCACCGCAGCAGACACCAGTGCGCGCGCACCGTGGCTCCCGAGGTCCCGGGAAGTAAACACGACCCACCGCCGTGACGTATCACTTACACTCCCCGTCCACTGCACTGTCCATCCTGGGAACTGGAATGCTCTGCTTGTTGATGGCTCTCCTTACCGGACGGGAAGAACCTTACTCTGGCGGGATCTAGGGACAATGGATTTGTCGATGGGCTCTCGTTACTGGATGGGGAAGACCTTACTATGGTAGGACTCAGGGACACTGGGAAATTATAACAGGGAATCAAAACCTGATTTAACTGGCCAATGGGCTGTATTGCTGGATCAAGCGTGTTGCAGATACGTAATAGAGGATCAAGGCCTTGCTTTTGTGTCCTGTGTTACTGCCCAGTCGCCGGCTAGGGGAGGTCTTTGTGTCGCAAACCGTATGATTTTGTCGGTATCAGCGGCTGGAAAGCCCTAATGTATTATTATTTTGTTTTAGAAAGAATTATAGCACTGTATCCGTCTAGTAGCTTTGTGAATATATAAGAGGCATTCATTGTAAGTACTGGGATAATACTGCACTGTTCTACAGTTTGCTGTATGGATAACTAACATAAGGATACCGATAGACAGGATACTTTTGTATCTTATAAAAGAATTTAGTCCAAAATGTTTGTGTTTCAGGTCGAAGTTAGAAGCTTCACTTTGAAAATATATGGACGGAAGACATGATTATCCTTGTCTATATTGGACTCAGGGAGTCCTATGTTGTCATGTCTCCAGATCAAGGGTCGTCTTGCTAAAGGGTCGTACAGTCGTGCTCAAGGGTCGTACTTTCGGGCTCAGCTGATTGACACTCTTTATGAATATATGGAAATAGGTGTACAACTTCCCCGTATTATCTCAAGTCAGTATGATAGCTGGAGTGTGAAGAACTTGCTAGTATGAGCCATAGCAGTTTGGGCATACACGATAGTTTTCTAATAGTATGAGGGTTTGGTGGTTTATGTACAATAGTATGAGTCATGACTGTTCGATATACAACTACTAGGTGTTAACAGTGAGATTTATAATATTTTTGAGGGATGACAATTAACTGTCCAATATTATAAAAGGTTGACAGCTAGATGTGCAATAGATGTACATAAGTACTGAGTGCTTACAGTTAGATGTACAACAGTGTTGATTGCTGACAGATAGATGGATATTATGGAGTCCTGATGAACGTACAACAGTCGTGGTTTCTGACGGTCAGCTATGCAGTAGAGATGATTGCTAACATGTACAACGATACTGAGTGGTGACAGACATGTACAAGGACACTGGGTGGCGACAGATGTACAACAGTACTAAGTAGCGACAAATATGCTTCAGTACTGTGTTTACATATATACAACAGTGCTGAGTACTTTGGGAGCATTTTCGCTAGAAAATCGTCAGTGGAAATGAGCGGGAACTAGAATCTATCTACAGAGGGCTATGTATACCATACACCCTGTGTATTAAACTCGGCAGACCTTAAAGAGAGTAGCTTGCCAGCCAATTAACCAGCCCCACCCCATTCATTCTGTCCTCTTTTTATCACACCGAGAGCAGCGAAGGCTTCCCCATCGGCAAGTTACACAGAAACACACGAATTGGTGTCGAGCTAAGCTAAGGTGTCGCTAGTCTGATGGGGTTGATGTGTAGAGTATCCTGTGGAGGAGATAAGTGGTCGCTGATCTGTGTGTGTATGTGTGGGGGAGGGATGTATTTTGACTATTTGTGTTACGGGGGAGAGAGGGTTTTACGCTCGTGTTGCCCCGTTTCTTAAACTGTTGTGTATATACACACACACACATGTACGCCAGCTTACGTCAGATGTGTGTGTGTGTGTGTGTGTGTGTGTGTGTGTGTGTGGGTGAAGGGGTGGAGGTAGAGTATGTTTAATATTTGACGGGTTAATGGACTGCCTCCTGTGGCGCTCTGGACTCTGATGAGAAAATGCAATTTTATACTCGTATATCCAGTTACCGACCGTTTGGAAGAACGTTGTACAACTTTGTGTACTCATTATATAACGTGCAGTTGTATATATAAGATTGTATATGCGTACACGAGTGCGTCAGGGCTGTTTAATGTGTTTATGAATGTGGCGTTAATTGAGAGAGAGAGAAAAGTGGGGTGTTTGTGATAGCGGTGTACTGCTTGAAGGAGAATGGGGGAGAGATTTGGAATTTTTTGCCTCAGTTGTTGTTTGCAGATGATGCTGTGCCATTAACTGCGTTAAAGGAGGAGTGGAATAGAGTGGGGGTTTTGGACGCTGTGACGGCAAATGTAAAGAGGAGGAGGTTGGAAATCTGTGAGAGTACAAGGGTAAGGTTGTTTCTACAGATCCGCTAGCTAGGTCTCTGCCAGACGCGAACCCTAGTCTGCAGGCAACTCGTTCCCCACTTTACCCCTGTGATTAGGAGCAAGGGTCGTGTTTGTGAAGGAGATAGTCGGCCACAGTGTAATAGCAGTGGAGTTGTGTAATGGCAACGTGGTGGAAATGAAGGACCTCAACATCCTGTGAAATATACTCTCAACCAAGAATATGAAGAATTCTTGGTTGAGAGTATAGTTTTGTGGTAATGATTAAGTTCCAATTACTAATAAGAAAGACAGCAATAATAGCGTTTGTCTTCGTTTTGACACTGCATATGTTTTAATGTGGGGACATTGACGAAGCATAGTTTTTCTCGCTTCCTTTCTTCTGGTCTCAACTTCCTCCACATCTTTTTTATTTTCTAACTCTACCTCGTCAAATGAATCTCGTGTGTGCAAAATTTTGCTGTAGTCTGTTGCAGGCAGGGGCTCAGGGTCGGTGGAAGGCCCGTGTATTGGCAGGAGGAGGCGGAGGCGGAGAAGGCGGAGGAGGTGGGACATTTGGGCTACACTTTACTGTCGCTGGACTGCGTTAGTCACGGGCTCTTGTCTGGCTGATGGTCTGGGTGTGGCGGGAAACGGGCGGGGTTCAGGCCCCTAGGGTGCCTCCGATAAATACACCAGACGCGAGCGGTGTTATCTTACTTCATGACACACACACAGAATGTTTTGTTTGGATGAGAGGGGTCGTGGTGGCCGTGAAAAGGGGTCGTGGAGGTTGTGAAGAGGGGTCGTGGTGGTTTCAACTTTTTTTTTTTTTCGTAGGCCAAGTGCCAGGATCAGGGTGTCAGGGAGTGGTGTCAGTGAGTGTTCTCGAGTAGTGGTGTCAGTAGGATTATTCTTAAGGAATGGTGTCAGTGATTATCCTCAGACCACTCTAACCGTGTGGTGTGGAGTGATTCCCGTGTCTACCTTATCTTTCTCCATCAGGAAATAAGTCATGTTTGCAGGTTGTTACGGACCAGACGTCACAATAATGGCCAATGACATAATGACCCTGATAGTTCACTACTGAGGTAACTTTGGCAGCAATTGTCCTATTTAGGTTTTGTTTTATTTAGTTTCCCATCGCTGTATAGATAGTGATCTAGATAGACAATCATATTCGAGTCGAGAGCAAAAGAAATTCAATTAAATGTGACGCTATCGGCTTGCATTTTCTGTTATATGTTACGTCATTTGCTGCATAATTGACGTCATCGGTTGAGTCTCCTCGCTACAGTGAATTCGTTATGAGTGGAAGAGTCACTGGCTCCCTCTGGACTCTCTCCCCTTTTCCATTCGCTTGTGATGTTTTTTTATCAAAATCGAACGCTCGATTTTTGTGAAGGTATAATTCAGACGTGTCCCATTATTGTAATTACTGTTGGGCAGGCACGGTATGTGTTAACTACCCTCTCGGTGATCTTCAAAGATACCTTGCGACGGTACGACCCTTGGATATGACTTAACTACCCTTAGGCACGACGATACTACCTCAGGGTATGACGTTACGACCCTCGAGCTCTACGGTACAAGCCTTCGTAATGACGTTACGACCCTTAAGTACTGCAACACGACCAATGGGAATGCTGTCCTGCAGATGAAAGGAAGGGTCCTCATACCCAGTTTTCTTATCGTTTGCCGAAGGATCGTATTCTCATGCTTAAGGAATTGATCAGTCCATGTTCATTACCGAGTTTATGCAGCTTCGAAATATGTTTCTGCCTCTCGAATGTATCACACAGGCATAAGGGAGTCTCGAGAAGATAAGCATGTCGTGGGTTCTTGGTTTGGTCTGGCCAGCTGTGTAAGCGGATGGAATGAGCCAAGGAGACCAAACTTCCACACTTCCCTCCGCTTTGCAACTTTTCCATTCTGTATCTACGCCTTTTCTTTCTCCGTGGAAAGTATTTCTAGGCCTTTGCTACCGGTGTACGGCGTAGCCAGTATTGATATATCAGTTTACGAAAAAAAAAAGCAGTGTTGAAATCATACGAATTCGGATAGTAATTGATTAGTCGATTTGAGTCACTGTATTTATCCGGTCGAAGCCATGGCGTAGGCAAGGCAAGAGTATGAAGACAAGTTACAAAGGGTGGATTGAGTACGTCATGTATTCAGTACGTGGGTACAGGGTTCGATACAGGATAGGTCACTTCCAAGTGATATTGATAAAAATGTAAGGCATGTTACAGAGAGGTGGACTGAGAGGGGCCCCCAATGGCTACTCTTACAGGATTATAGCATTTCGTATCTTCCTACATTGTTTACATCTTTCATGTGATTATAATTAGCTTAATGAACGACGATGATATTGACGAACACCACACTCTTCGTCATCGTTATTGAGTATTACGCCGTATTTATGATTGGTTGATGTATAACATTGACGATCCGTTGCTGTGGTCTTTCCCATCATCGTCCTCATCTTCTGTACAATAACCATCTGTGTAATCCACAGTATCAGTTGACCGTCTGTTTCAGAATTATGGCCGTCATTAGTATCATATGACCCGTCGGTAGCATCATTTACATAATTAGTCCTGAGCAAGAGCGTCCTAATTATTTCGGAAATATCGGAAAGAAATTTAATTGCGTGATGAATCTCTTGGATGGATTGGTATCAAGGCCTTCGCGGGGGTGTGGGTGACATGGTGTTCAGGTTGGTCCTGTGAACAAGTTGTTCATCGTTCATCGCCAGAGAGCTTTGCTTTGAGGCTGGATTCCTGGGGAAGAGGTGGCAGGCTGGGGAACAGTTGCTGGGGCAGGGATGCTGGGGTTTTGGACGAAAAGGAAGATTATAATCCTTCTGAATTCTCTGTTCCATCGCCGTTACTCCCACCCTTCCTTTCCCACGCCCCTGCCCATCTCTGCCCCCCGTCTCTCACCTGCGTCTGTGGCAGCCACCAGGACCCGCCAGTGTTGTGGTGGCTGGCTTGGCTTAAGTTGAAATGAGCAACTTCTCATCCAGACCTTATAGACCAGTGTTTATGTTGGTGTGAGGGGGGTTCCTTGTACCACTTTGTTCTAGTGTTGGTTTGCTCCCGTGTCACTGTGTGTTCATATGTATCTACGTGTGCACTTGTGCGTTATTACGTTTCTTATTAAAAGGTCCCATGTGTCCATACATGTGTCATGTGTCATATGAGTATGTTCTTGTGACAGTGAGTCCATTGGTAAGTTCGTGTGTGGGGTATGTGTCCACCTGCATATCCATCGTCAATGTGTCTGTGTGTGTCGGTATATCTGTGTGTATTTGGATACATTATATAAGTAAACCCACATATTTTTTATCATTATCTGGGGCTCTTTTTACAGATGTTTTTCATAGCGTGGTTAAAATTTTATTGTCTCCTCGCTATTTAGGTTGGTGATAAGGATTGTGGCCGGGGTTACCTTGAGAGGATGTCAGTGTTTGGATTATTAAGTTAATGTTTATTGTTTCGCAGGATCCCCGTTGAACTCAGTGGCTCTCTGTATTCGTTCCCTTCTTCTTCTTCAGGATTCTGGACAGCGTCCTCGACTCTTCCTCGACTCTCTCCTCCGTATTTTCCTCACCTCCTCCTCTCCTTCGACGAGGGACTTGGTCGTCTCTACCACCTCCCTCCAAGCCAGTGTTAGCCAACCTTGACAATCAATGTGGCTATAAGAAATATCAAAGGTCACTTGTCCTCGTAAAAGACGTCGTCGGCCTTCCATCCAGGCCTGAAGGAGAGGCGTTTAGGTCCTCCCTCACCCCCCACACACGCCGCCCGTGCCATAGCTGCCTCCCCTCTGCCTCCTCTCACCCCTCACTAGAGAAGGGGACACAAGGAGCAAATCGACTTTTACGTAGCTGTTAACTTAGGGAATGGCTTGAAGTAATAGCACTTGGAGCCCACCAGCAACCAGCCGTAGCGACAGATATTTCCAGTTGGATTTTTTTTTTTTTTTTTTGTCTGACAGTTTGACCATAACAGAAACAGGGTCGTTTTGGCTTTCCTGGATGTTAGTGTCTTAAGGTGGAATGTTGGGACGAGGGGCAGCTTTACACACATCCTCCGTTATGGTACATTGTCTGGCAGCATCCACGTGAATGAGAATCTTGTGTTGCTATGTGATAGAGACGCCAAATTTAGTTATTATAAGTCCCTCAAGAGAAAAACGGAGAGATTCGTCGGTGTTTTAAACCCAGCGAGATAAGGAATCAGCAAGGAGTGAGGTCTGAAGCCTTTAGGATATGACGAGACAAATGACCGATGAGAGATTTTCTGGATGAACACAAGATAAACAACAGTGGAACGTTTGTGGGGAGGAGAGTGCGCTGAAACAGGCGTTGGCTGCATCGTGGTAGCAGCCTAGCTTCATGACGAAGCCTCGTGGCAGATACTCTCTCTCTCTCTCTCTCTCTCTGTTCTATGGGTTCTAACTGTGGGCGACAAAAAAGAAAGGAAAAGAAAATTGAACCATGAGTCAGGGATGGAAGGTTCAAGGAGAGAGAATAGCAGTCAGAGACTTGGCCACTTTAGACTACAGAAGGTCAAGGGGAAGCATGATTATGTCTTCGCTGGATGAGTTGGGTATTCATAGGTTATTTAGAAATGGCAGGAACCTCTCAGCCAAGGAGAAGTTAAGCTTGTGAGAGAATGCTTTAGCGGTATAATAACAGACAAATGGACGAGGTACAGACGGGTGGTAAATGGTGTCATAATCGAAAAACTCAAGTTGATATTTGACGAGTGAGAAGCATGGGGACCCACGAGTGTGGAACTCCTCCCGTCCACACAGCTTGATAATTATGAGGAGGTATTCACACACACACACACACACACACACACACACACACATAAACACAGACATTCAAAGGTTTTATGAGTAATATCAGTGCATGTGAGCTCGCGCTACACGTTACGCTGCTGTTTTCCAGACGAAAGCGTGACGGCTAGACCTGACAGTCGTCATATATGTTGGCGGATGTGAAGGTTATACTGTGTTTACCCTGCATGTTTATGTCTACCTTGGTTGTTTGCATTGTCTACCCTGGTTGCTGCGTATGTGGTTTACTTTTGTTGTACACGTTGTCTACCATGGTTATGTACGTGGTTTCTACCTTGGTTGCGTCTGACCTTGTTGCATGCATTGTTTACAACATCTACCTCACCACAACACTTGGCCCGGCTCCCACAACTTCCACCTTACCACAACAGTTGGCCCGCTTCCACAACACTGCGTCGGAATCATAGCTGTATATAGGTGTAACGTCCTTAGTCTTTGCGTACTCTGTCGCACTTCCATCCCTACATCATCTTGTATTTACGGAATGTCTTTCATTACCAATGGGTTTAGAAAGATACAGCAAGAAGTACGGCTTATGGGTGTTATAGGAAGGGAGTTTTACTGTGGTATAGTCAAGGGAAAGAGGAAGTCAGAGGAGCCTGAGGGAGGCTCCAGGTGTTCTTCAGGTAATGTGTGTTATGATGCCAGCGCCAACAGTGGGTCAGGCCGGGACCCAGTGTTTGTTGCCATAGCGGCGCACGCGAGGACGTCAGGTTTATGCGTACGGGAAACAACCCCTAAGAACGTGACTTTCCGGAAATTTATGCCCGTAATATTTCAGGAATGTTTGGATTGTCTGAATACGCGGGATTTGTTCGTGTGGGGAATGTATATAGTTTATTTATCAGGTTGGTGTGTGTGGCGGGCCACATGATTCGGGAATGACTCGTTTACTTGGCTGCAGTTTCTGAAATCCTGAGAAAGAGGGATTGTGATTAGACGAATGTGAGACAGTGTAACTCTAAGACTTCTATGGGTAGTCCATACTGATAATGTACATATGTATCTAACATGATGACCTTCCTGTTATCCTGAATTGTTTAGCCTTTGTGTTACAGTGAACGGACGACGTGGTATACTGCAACATCCTGAACTTTAGTGAATTGACGTACTTGTTTGCATCGAGACCAATGGCGGTAGTTACACCGAAATGATGACGTTATCTGGGTGTGCTGAAGTGATGCTGACAATATTCCAATACTGTCAGTGATGTACGTAGATGAAGGCATGATGTGACACTGGAGCTGTCGGTATGATGGCACGGTGGAACTGAGAGTGTGATGCAGCAGCAGTGATGTGACGGGAAATGACAATAAGATGTGGCAATGAAATTGATGATGCAGTGTGACGCTGGACATTGCGACATCATCCCTACGTGTGCTGTGAAGTCCGGCTGATCTGGTATTCAGTAAGTGTACCAGACCTGTCTGTTGGGGGCTATGTAGACCTGAGGCTTCGGCCTCCAGCTTAACAGCCTAGTCCAGCCCGAACTGTGGGGGGGTTAAGACCGCCTGAAGACCTCACCAGGTATTCTTCAGAGGATTATAGACTCGTTTTAAGAAGTCCAGAGACGTCTTAATGATCTTACAAACATTTGTCAAAAGTCTGTTATCATTTATAAGCACGACCTTTGGGTATGATGTCCTGGCCCTTAAGGAGCAGGTCAAAGGCCACGGCATCATATCCAAGGGTCGAGCCGTCGTGCTCAAGGGCTAAAGTAGAAATGGACAACCGTAGTTAATGCTCTTTTCCCTAGTGTTTACTCCAGAATGCGTGCTGTTCACTGGTGTTAATTTACTAATTGAACCCAGTCTTTCCTTATCATAAGGTCTCCGCTCACCCTTAGTACCCCTGAGGGACTGGTAAATAACGAAGGTAAATAAGTTCGCAAGTGTGGCATAAGGAGAAAATGAGACGCAAGAACGTAAAGTAGGCGAAAAGGTAATGTCAACTCAGGATCTGGTCGAGCAACACAGTGTGGGGAGAAATTTACCACACCTGAGGAACGGTCGCCTGTTGTGAGCCTTCCGAGCCCGACCTTTCCTTCCCCGACCTGGTGGGTCTAGAGGCAGGTCATCCCCTGCAGCTAGATAATAGCACCACCATAACCCCTATTGTGTCCCCCCTCCTTACCCAACCTTCTTTATAAATTCCCCTTCTGAGAATCGTGTAATCTCTCAACGTTGGCCCTCACCAGCCCACGCTGGTGTGTTTATAGTTACCGAGAGACGGCTCCTTGTCATGATACCTTGCTGGATGAGTATCGTTCATCGTATCTGAGGACGTGGTGGTGGCCACCCTCTCCTCGCATCCTACACACCAGTTGGTGCCGCAGATTGTGCGGCTGTGCTGGCCCACCCAGCTGTGGCTAACCTCAAGGGCTGGTCCAGGTTTAACCGTGAGTCCAGCAACTGCTGGTAAACCAGTCATTTACATGGATTCTCTACAGTCGTTATTGCTGCCGTTGTTTGGAATGTAGTTACTGGCGGTGCTGCTGGTGTTAATTAGATTCCTTTGTAGTTGTGGGAGCTTCGGGAAAACTAGGTTTTGTTAGATTCATTGGACAGAGACGTAGATGTACATGCCATGTTAATTTTAGCTTAACTAACCCTCCCCTTCTTATTTTTCATCAAGCGGTCAGTGTGGTTATATTTAGATCAAACAAACCTTTTTTTTTCAGCGTTGAAGCTAGCGCATGGAAACAGCGTAGTACCGTAGAACACCGAGGCAAAGCTACACAGAAGACGTCTAGTTGCCTCCCGACCTTGATGCTAAAATGAGTAAAAAACAGAGAGAGAGAGAGAGAGAGAGAGAGAGGAGAGAGAAAAAAAAAGAGGGACGAATGGCAATAGCTGGGTGGTGGCTTGTGGTGCAGCATTGGCGGACGTAGGATGAATGCTGAACGTATTTTTAGAGAAGGCTGGAAACATACAACGAAAGTCCTTCTGACCTTCGTGATGCGGGCGTGGAAACATTGACACCTTCAGTAGTCTCGGAGGCTTGGCACACGCCATCATTATCCAAGGCTGAAGCTGAGAAGAGACTCACACGCAGCAAACGGTTGTCTTCTTAGACTGTGAAAAGTTGGTACACACACACACACACAGTAGCCTAACAAAGGTCAGGCAACTGAGGATGTGAAAAAAAAGAAGAACTGTTTAATGGAGAGAGTTGATAGCCAGGGCGTTCTTTAGTCGTTCTTCATGATGCCTTGTGTTGTTGATATTGCTGCCCTGGCCGCCAGCAAGTGCTATGACTGATGCAACTAGTGTGGTGGTGTGGCGGTGGCGGTATTGGCATGTGGTAATGATGATGTTTTTATGTGAGGCGGGGAGGTGATGATGGTAGCGATAATGTATCTCGTACCGCCGTTGCATTTCCAGTGAGCCAGTAGCTGTGGTCGTCTCCCTCGGGATACATCGTTGCTTCTGAAAGACAAAAAGAACACTTGCTGTGGAATCATTCCCGTTTTTGTATACCGCGTACACGAATCTACTCACTTTATGTCGTAGTTATTGTAGGCTTCTGAAAGTTGATCAACTTTTGATCGTTTGAGATCCAGGGGGTCCTGATATTGCCACTACGAGTGGGTTTTATGAGTTGTGGGACGAAGTGATCATGTTGTCTTTACACAGGTACGGATATCCGCTCCTGGGAGATATGATGCTTCATGTGTGACCCCCTCACCCTCTCCACACACACACACACACACACACACACACTCACTCCCTCCCTCCCTCCAACCGCCTCTCTCTCTCTCTCTCTCATGCTGCCTCCTTTCCGAGCCGGATCAGTGTGCACGTCCCAACCGCAGCACGAGAGACCTCCTCACCCATCACAGTGGCACCACCTGCTCTCCTTGTCTTTAACGCTTGCGGTACCGACCTACCCTGAACCTGCCGCCCTACCTGCCCTTGACCGCTGGAAGACTCGCTGGCCAGGGGGTCAGCACCGCCACGTTTCGCTTCTGTATCTCTAAAGCTTTCCCTTTTTCTTTTTTTCCCCATTCTTTTCAGTTTAAGAGATCCATATTTTTTCTCGCGCGTTTGTTCGTATTAAGAGTTGCGTCTTCGTTGGGTTGAGAAAGAACATTTAGTTCAGTCCAGAAGGTTCTATTCTCGAGGGGATAGAGAGCCCCTCTCACTGTATGTCGAGGTTCTTGCATTACCAGTATTACCACGTAGGCTTCACGTAACTGTTTTAATGCTTACATTATTACCAAAGTTTATCATGCCTGTTGGAGGAGCAAGGTGAGTGACGGGGACGGCATTGTGATCTGGTGAGGCGCCCTGTGTGGTGTCGGGCAGGCGGGTGAGGAAGCATTGTTAAATAATGGTCTCAGGGGAAGAGGGAGAAAGGGAGGTGTGGATAGAGGGGGAATTGAGCGTAAGGGAGAGAGAGAGAGAGAAGCTCCGCGATGCATTTAAACCTCGAGGGAGAGATTATGCACGACAATGAGTAGAGGGAGAGGACGTGGAAGTAGTGGATTGCTCTCGTCGAGTTAAGGGATGGAGTGGTATGCTGAGGGAGTACAACGGGTTGGGCGCAGTACTGCAGGTGGGGCTCCTGCTCAGGTGCTGAAGGTTCGTCTCCCCTGATCAGTCACAATGGTCATACAAAGGACTGGGTTGTCCTTCTTTAGAACTACTGTTCCCACATCCTGTGAGGTTCTGGCTCTACATACTTGACATAGGCGAGTCGAAGTCAGTCAATCCAACTTATCAACTTTCCCAATCTGACCTTAACACTTGACCCACTTTCCCTACGCTGCTTCATTTATCGTCTTTTCCTCTTCTATACATACTTACTTCATTTTCTGCTCCCGAGGACTGGCTGGATATGTGCCCCTGTCGATGGCTAAGCCACGGAGTATTTAGCAAGCCGCTGCGTCTCATGATTACTATGTTGGCCGTTGACGATTCAAAGACGGGTCGCTGTGACGTCGGTTTCTTTCCCTACACCGCTAAGCTTTGGAACTCTCCGTCTTCTCATGTCATTCCGAGAAACAGCCACGACCTGCCACGCTTTTTTCATGTTGCATGCAAGACGTGGCCTCGATTAGGCCTTCATATATATATATATATATATATATATATATATATATTTTTTTTTTTTTTTTTTTAC
>JAYMFT010178978.1:0-12089 GCA_038088735.1 Panulirus argus
TATGAAAGAGGTTGTTGAAAATTTTTGATATTATCATTTTCATTACTATTAATATTTGTTATAATTATTATTATTATTATTATTATTATTATTATTATTATTAATATGATTATTATTATTATTATTATTATTAATATTATTAATATTATCATTATTATTATTATTGTCATTATTATTATCACTGACAGAGAAGATACCCAAATGAGGATATTTTTCTAGTAGGTATATAATCTGATCTTGACACTATCTCGTTAATGTGGAAAGAACTGAACATGTATGAAAAAAATTTGTATTATTGTCATTAGCTCTTTAGTTGGAATGTTTCTTAGGTAGTTAGAACACATAGTAATTCACATTGTGTACTTGATATAAAAGCTATGTGTGATGTATTTACTTTCCCTTCAGTTGTCATAATCAGTTCTGTTTTTTCAGAAATACCTGGAAAGTATCCTTTCCAATCCCTTACAAGCTGCTTCATTGCCAGTAAAAAGGTTTCTTGATCCAAAGAATTATGGAAGAAATTTTCAAGGTAGGTGCACTAATTTCTTATTGTTCATATAGTTTGCAAAAGTATCCCAGAAGAAAATTTTGAATGGGAAGAGGTGACAGGCAAAAAAAAGAGATGACATGAAGGACTTTGAAGGACTGCTGAATATGGTAGATGTTAGGATAGCTGATGTAGAGTGTTCAGAACATAGAGATATGTGAAGCAAGAGCCATGGTGAGTGGTTTGGTGAAAAGATTGAGATAGTAAGTTCCTTGTGTAAGATGAGCTTTAGCAGAGCACCTGGAGTGGATGGAGTTGCAGTTGTACTTCTCAAGAAAGGGGGTGGCAGTTTTATTGGTTGGTTAATTAAGATTTTCAGTGTATGTTTGGCTCAGGGTGATTTGCCTGAGGTTTGGCAAATTATCTGTATAGTGCCATTTTATAAAGGCAAGGAGAGCAAAACTGAATGTTTGAATTACAGAGTTATGAATTTGTTGAGTGTACCTGGGAAGTTGTACATGAGAGTGAATGCACAGAGCTTCAGATTGGGGGAGGAATAGTGAGGTTTTAGGAGTGGAAGAAGATGTGTGGATTGTTTGTTTGCTGTAAAGAATTTATTTGAGAAACACTTAAAGAGAAAGATTTTTTTGTGTCGTTACTGGATATGGAGAAATCATATGATAAAGCTGATAGTACTACTTGTGGAAGGTATTGCAAATATATGGTGTGGGAGAAATTTTATCAGAAACAGTAAGTTTTATCAAAAGAGTAAGAGGCATGTGTAAGCAGAAACAGAGGTGGATGAGTGTATTCAGGTGAAGATGGGGTGTGGCAGGTAGTATGATGTCACCATGACTCTTTAATCAGATTTTGGTTGGGATGGTCATGGAGGGGAAGGTGAGGATCATGAAAGGAGGGTCAGGTTTGCTGTCTTTTGGGGTTGAGGGGTGGGGGTTGGGGGTTGGGGGGGTCTCATGGGGTGAAAACTGCTGTTTGCTGTTGACATGGTTCTGACGGCAGATTCAAATGAGAAACTGTGGCAGCTGATTTCTGCACACATATCTACCAATCCTGAAGCCATAGTTTCCTTACCCAATCTGAAGCTTTGTGCATGCAACCACCCTCTCAATCACTCTTCCCCTCACAATTTACCAAATATACTAAAAAAACTTTGTAGATCTTAGATCTGAACATTCATGATTGTCCCCCTTTGCTTTACATATTGACACTATATAAGTATTCTACCAATCCTCAGGCACCACATTAGAACATTAAAAAAAAAATTAATCTTTCTAGCTGACCCATCAACAACACTATCACCCCCTTTTCTTGAGATATTCAACAGAAGTTCCAACCACTCCAGCTAATTTGCCATACTTCTTATGCAGGGCTTTCATCACCTCTGTTTTTACTGATATGCTTTCAATGTCTCTCTTGAATTGCATACCTCTGTGTCCTAAAATACCCCACATTTGCCGCCGCATCATCCAACACATTCAATTGCCCTTCAAAATACTCACAGCTTCTGTTTCACTCTTCTAACCCCTGACGGATGCAAATCCAGCCTACACCTATATGCATTACACCTTTGGCAAGGCTTTCTCCTTCTCTTTTCTTTTCACCAAACTGCTTTCCATAACCCTTTCACTTTGCATACCTCCCCAACCCAGACACCCTACATCTGCCATCTTATCATGAAACACATTGAGCAGTCCTTGATAATACTTGGTCCATCTCATCTTTACCTCATTGCTACCTTTTACCGCTTTTCTGTTCCCATTTGTTCCATTCTTTTTATCACATTCTCAGCCTGTTTACCAAACATCTTAGTCTCCCTAAAGTTTACTAAAACTCACTCACCCAAACTCTCATTTGCCTTTTTTTTCAATGCCTTCACCTGTCTCTTTACCTTCTGCCACTTTCTCTTTGACATCTCCCAATCATTTACACTCCATCCCTTTAAGTAATGCCATACCCCAATCTTTTTTCTTTCAATGGCAACTTTACTTTGTTATACAACCATTCACTATGTCTTCTTCCTGCCCACCTCCCAGCCTCCACATACCACAGACTTCTCTCACACATGTCAGCACTGCTTCCCTAAATGCTTCCCTTCCCTCACCTGTTCCCCTAGTTCTGTTTGCTTTCACCTTTTGCCATTCTGTGCTCACTCTCACCTTGTATTTATTTACAAAAGTCTTTTCCAAGCTTACTCACTTTCATCACTCTCTCCTCACACATATCATTTCTCATTTTCCATAAATCTCTACAGATCTTCACCCTTGCATCCACCAAGTAATGATCAGAAATCTCACCAGCTCAGGATATCCACATCCAATAGTATATATTTTTCCCATGTATCAGTTGGTATATAAGCCAATAATGCCTGCATACTATCATTCCTACTCACCCAGTTATACTTGTATATGTCTCTCTTGTCAAATCACCAATCCTTTCTCAGTATACAGCTCCACAAGCTATTTCATCATTTCCGTTCATCTTAGTGAATACCCCATATCCACTGAGCATTTTCTCAACTGCCATATTACTCACCTTCACATGTAGATCACCCATCACTAAAACCTTATCTCATGCATCAAAAATGTTGACAGTCATTCAGCTTCTACTAAAGCACTTGCCTCCCATGGTCTTTTTTCTCATGGCCAGGTGTGTAAGCACCAATAATTACGATCACCCATCTCTGGCAATCTACTTTCATATTCACCCACATCAGTTTGGAGCTCACTTCCTTAAATGGTGGCAGTATACATGCATTCCACCAATCCTCAGGTACTTCACTATGATGATCAATATATACATTGAATATCCTTACCAACCAATCAACAACACAGTCACCCTCTATCTTAATAAATTCAACTGCAATACCATCCACTCCTGCCCCCTTGCCTTATTTCACTTTACGCAAGGCTTTCACCACTTCTTCTCTCTTCACCAACACACTTTCCATGATTCTCTCACTTTACATACCAGCTCTAAAGTTTAATGATACTCTCACCCCAACTCTCATTGGCCCTCTTTTTCAACCCTGCACCTTCCTTTCGACCTCCTGCCACTTTCTTGTATGCACTCCCTGTAAGTAACACCCAAATTTCTCTCTTTTGTCTTTCACCAATGACTTTACATGTTTATCCCACCACTCACTACCCTTTCTAATCTGGCCACCTCCCACCTTTTGCATGCCACATGCATCCCTTACACATGCCATTACTGCTTCCCTAAATACCTCCCATTCCTCACCCAATCCCCTCACTTCATATGCTCTCATCTTTTGCCATTTTGCACTCAGTCTCTCCTGGTATTTCTTCATACAAGTCTCCTTTCCAAGATCACTTACTCTTCCCACTCATTTCTCCTCAACATTGTTTCCTCTTTTTTGAAAACCTCTACAAGCCTCCACCCTTGCCTCCACAAGTTAGGGATCAGGTATTCCACCAGCTGCCCCTCTCAGCACATTCTCTTTTAGATGCCTATCAATCTAGTAATGCCCATTGACCATATCTCTTACTCACATACATATACTTTAGTATATCTCTGTTTTTAAACCAGGTATATTCCAATCACCAGTCTTTTTTCAGCACATAACTTCACGAGCTCTTCACTATTTCCATTCATAACCATGAATACCCCCATACGCACCAATTATACCCTCAACTGCCACATTACTTACCTTTGCATTTAAATCACCCATTACTAATACCTGGTCCCATGTACCAAAACTGCAGACACAGTCACTCAGTTGCTCCCAAAACACTTTTCTCATGATTTCTTTTCTTGATCAGGTGTATAAGCACCAATAATCACCCATCTCTCTCCCTCCTCTTTCAGGTTAACCCATATCAATCTAGAATTTATTTTCTTACACTCAGTCACACACTCCCAAAACTCCTGCTTCAGGAGTAGAGCTACTCCTTCCTTAGCTCTTGTCCTCTCATCAACCCCTGACTTTACTCTTAAGACTTAACATTTCCAAACCATTCTTTCCCTTTATCCTTGAGCTTCATTTCACTCAGAGCCAGAACATCCGGGTTTCTTTCCTCAAACGTACTTCCTATCTCTCCTCGCTTCTCAGCTTAGTTACATCTACACACATTCAGACACCCCAGTCTGAGTGTTTAAGCATTCGTCATTTGGCTTCTTCTGTTTCCCATTTTAGAAATTAAAGTACAAGAAGGGGAGGATTTCCAGCCCCCCGCTTCCACCCGTTTTAGTCACCTTCTACAACATGCGGGGAATACGAAGGTAGGATTGTTTTTCCCCGCCTTATACATATATTGTTATTGATAGTATTATACTTGATTGCCCTTTCCTGCATTTTGAGGTAGCTTCAGGAAACAGATGAAGAAACACACATACACGCATATACTAGTACATATACATACATATTACATATACCTAACAACATATACATATATATATATACATACATACACATACATATACATATATACACTTGTGCATAAAACCACGGGAAAATGAAACTTGATAAGTTCCCCAAGTGCACTTTCGTGTAATGATCACATCGTTAGGGGAGATAAAAGAATGAAATAGAAGACGTAGAACAGTCAGCTGTTTAAGTCCTTTTAATGTAAATGTATCCTTCAGTAGTAACAATACTATAAAAGAGTATCTTGATCAAAAACTTGCCCGAAAATTCTGCTAGCTGTGTTTACAGAGTCATTTAGAAAAACTGTGATATCTTTTATGATGGGCAGACTGGTAAGGATCTTTCTGTTAGACTTTAGCAACATAAATATAGTATAAGAACAGGACAAGAATCAAATGCTTTGTTTAATCATGTTAAAAATTATGACCATTGCATTGATTGGAGTAATGCTAATTCAGTTAATAACTGTAATTCCTTTACCACAAGAAATATCATTGAATCTTCTGTTATTGAATACACAAAGAACTGTAATATTAATATTAGTGAAGGTCAATACAAACTTGATAGCTTTGTTGTAGGCAAAATTTGTAAACAGCTCCCTTTCCTGTCCACATGATAAAATTTTTATGACAGGCATGATTACCAGATCCAAATACAACCATCTGGCAATGCTTGTTTACCAATGGCATCTTAGCTACATCTCTTTCTTGTATATCAGCTGACTGTTCTAATTCATTCTTGTCTCTCCCCTGACAATGTGATCATTACATAAAAGTTCACTTGGGAACTTAGTTTGTTTCTTTTTCCTGTGATTTTATGCATATACTAGATCATATGCACCACTGTGACCTCGTGAAATATACGCGTGTACATATTCATACTTGTTCACCTTCATCCATTCTCAGTACCACCCTGCCCCACAGCTAACATCATTGCCACCCCCTGCATCAGTGAGGTAACCCCAGGAAATGGACAAAGAAAGGCCACATCCACTCACTCTCATTCTCTAGCTGTCACATGTAATGCACTAAAACCACTGCTCCCTATCCACATCCAGGCCCCACAGACCTTTCCAGAATTACCCCAGCCATTTCATATACCCTGTTTCAGTCCATTGACAGCACGTTGACCCCAATATACCACATCGTTTGAATTCACCCTCCTGCATGTTCAGGACCCGATTTCTCAAAATCTTTTTCACTGCATCCTTCCACCTCCAATTTGGTCTCCTGCCTACCCTTGTTCCCTCCACCTCTGACATACATATCCTCTTTGTAAACCTTTCCTTACTCATTCATTCCATATGTCCAAACCATTTCAACACACTCTTCTGCTCTCTCAACCACACTTTTTATTACAACACATCTCTCTTACCCTTTCATTACTTACTTCATCAAACTGCCTCACGCCACATACTGTCTTCAAACATTTCATTTTCAGCGCATCCACCCTCCTCAGCACAGCCCTATCTGTAGCCTATGCCTTGCAACCTTATGATATTATTGGAACTACTATTCCTCGAAACATGCCCATTTTTGTCCTCCAAGGTAACTTTCTCCCTTTCCACACATTTTTCATCGCTCTCAGAACTTTTGACCCCTCCCCCACCCTATGACCCACTTCCATATATTTCTTTCCCGCTTTCATACTTGAACACTGCTTCCCACATTAGTGAGGCAATGCCAGGAAAAGACAAACAATGGCTTCATCTGCTGACATCCATTCTCGCTCGACCTGTCATGTGTAATGTCACAAAACCACAGCTCCCTATCCACATCCAGGCCTTACAGAACTTTTATAAATGAGTAGTGATAGAAAAGTTATATGACTTACAGCTCCCTGTCCACATCCAGGCCTTACAGAACTTTTATAAATGAGGTGTGATAGAAAAGTTATATGACTTTGTCTGTTACAGGTGAAACTATAGAGATAGTGTACTAAGCTGATA
The DNA here is from genome assembly GCA_038088735.1 of Panulirus argus. Taxonomy (NCBI): domain Eukaryota; kingdom Metazoa; phylum Arthropoda; class Malacostraca; order Decapoda; family Palinuridae; genus Panulirus; species Panulirus argus. The sequence continues at coordinate 6,841 of JAYMFT010178978.1, forward strand.
TATAAACATAGGAGATAAACTAGGCCTTTCATTAAGTTGTTCTACTTTGATTGAGGGATAAAGTTAGGAGAAACTGCCACCAGATATTTGAAAATGGTTAGTGATTTCTGCACCATGACATCGTTCCTTCACATGCTGCTGGTTTCATTTAAGAATTTTTGGCTAAGATATTATTCCTCTTATACCAAACCTTCTATATTCACCTGACCTTGCCTCTTGTGATTTTTTCTCTTCCCCTCAAAAATGAAAATATTAATGAAAGTGAGAGGAGGAAGACTTGATGACATTCCAACTATCCATAATAACATGAAAACGGAACACGATCAGTTCACAGTTGAAGACTTCCAGTGTTGCTTCCAAAAGTGGCAAAAATGTTGGAACACTTGTTTATCATCAGAGGTAGATTACTTGAAGGGGACTGCTTATAAGAACGTTGCATGTTCACTGTTCTTGAAATAAAGGCTATGTCTTAGAATGTTATGATCATACCTCTGTACATATGTATATTTTATTTTTCCATACTTGTTTAATCTTTCCAAAGTTAGGTAGGTATTGCCAGAAGTAGATGGAGAAATTTTATCATTTGCTTTAATCTTCTCTCTAGCTGTTGTGTAAAATGCATCAAAACCACAGCCCTGTATCCACAATCAGGCTCCACAGACTATTCTGTGGCTTCCCTAGATTATTTCATATGCCTTAGTTCAAATGTCCATTGACAGCAAATCACTCCCTATACATCACATTGCTCAAATTCACTGTATCCTGTTCACACCTTTTACACTCAACAAATTTTTACCTCTGTAATTTGAACATTCACTTTTTTTACTCATTGCCTATAAACAGTGACACTCTGCTGGCATTAATGCCAATCTTCAGTCATGTCTCTATGAGCCATACATATATTGGAAATTCTAACATTTAGAGAGTACTGTAATTGTTTTTGAAACATAGATAAACTGTAAATTACATTAGGTGTCACCATTTAGTGATTATCCAGTCTTTCAAGGAAAAATGAGAAGGCATATGTTTAAACTCATGAAATTAAAGTAGATAATCAAGAAAAGGAACAACTTTTTTGTTGCCAAAGTGATGAATTCTTGGACTACACTATAAGAATGAGTTGTAGATTGTCCCTGCATAGATGTTTTTGAGAATAATTTTAACAGGTGCTTCGTAATGAAAATAAGAAGAGGTTACCCATTTGAGTTCCCCAGGTTTTAGGCATCTAACTTACTCTTATTGGTAAGCCACTCATAAGAGCAAACCACAGTGCTGAGGTGTTTTGTACCTTACTGTTTGTAATGTACTGCAAGTCTTGCAGGCGGAAAGAAATGGAAATGCTGTCCTGGTTCACAATAGGTAGTGAATGCTTATGCAAGGAAAGAATGGAAAGTAAATATTGTACTCTTTTTTAGCAGTGGTAAAATAATGGTATTTAGGTGCTAGAGAAACTGGCTCTTTTAATCGTTTCTTGTGAATTGCAGGACAGACTTGAGTTGATCTACCTAACTTCAAAAAATAAAAAAAGAGTAGAAATAAGAGAGAGATATATTGATCTTTTTTATCTCTCTTGAATGAGGATTCATGGACCAATGAAGCTAAAGTAATTACAACACCCCATTTAGATTTATGTTGATTGTAGATACTTAGATATTCAGTAACTTGGTAAGTTTATTTTTGAACTTCCAGAAGAAGCAAGACAGAATGTTCATATCGTCCTAAGATCTGGAGGCAGTCATGAAGTTACTGAAGCCTTATCAAACTGTGGTTCTCGCGTGTATAAGGAGTACTTTCTCGCAAACCCTCTAGCAGATGCCAAAACTCAGCATGTGTTGTGGTGGGCTCCATTTGGTCCTGATAGGGCTATGAACCTTCGTGATACCCATGCAACACTTACAGCTCTTGTACAATGTCAGGTAGATATCAATGTCTGTGCTTTGGAAGTATGTTATGATTTAAATTTCATTATATTTTCAGCATAATTGGAGTTAGTGGCAGCAGTCTGATATACCAAAGATCAAAGACTTAGCCACCAGAGGATTTTTTTCTTTTATACATATTAGTCAGAGGACTGAGCCTTAGAGGAAAAATCCTCACTTGGCCCCCTTCTCTGTTCCTTTTTTGGAAAAGTAAAAGCAGGAGGGGAGGATTTCCAGCCCCCCGCTCCCTCCCCTTTTAGTCACCTTTTATGACATGCAAGGAATACGTGGGAAGTATTCTTTCTCCCCTATCCCCAGGGAAAATATGGTGACAATATTGGACAAGTTATTGCAGGAACATTACCAAGAGACTTTCAAATAAAGGAAAAGACAAAAGTGCACACTGAATCTACTGGAATAATTCTGAAAGCTGATCAAGTTGAAAACAGGACAAAAACACACACACAGATTGATTTAAGTAGAGAGCAGGGAAGATTAGGAGCAGATTTGGAAGCAGATCAACAAAGTGTTAAAAGTGAAGGAGAGAAACATAGTTCTAGGGAGACACAAATAAAGGTGTACTGGAAATTGAGTAAAGAGATAGAAAAAGCCATATGTAGTAATTGGTAGGCAGCCAGTGACCAGGGAGGTATATTACCAGTACTACCCGCCTGGGTATCAGGAGGGTTAGTGACATCTGCTTAGTGAACCAGCACTTTAGTGGTTGTCAAGTAGCTGTCTTTTCTTTCTGCCTCACTAACATGTGGACTACGGGCATTCTGTCCACAAACATACAATCTCTCCTTGGCATATGTAACACTTAACAACACTTAACTCATGTAGCTCATTCTTCGTAACCCTAGATTTCCCTAGGGTGAGCACTATGTGCTAGCCCTGCCTTTTGGCAAAATGGTAGGAGCAGTAGATAGAAGTAGTAGGTAGGAGTATTAGATAGAAGTAGTCATTAGGAACATTAGGTAGGAGCCTCTACAAACACTGCACTAGACTTACCCTCTGCAAATGGCCTGTTAAGGTTGAGGCAATAAAGGCTAAAAAGCGGCAATGAAGTTCTTTAGGTATGGAGACTCCATAGCCTATGGCCACCACTTTGAGAGAGTTCCAGTCGGAACAGGCATCAGAGATATAGATAGATAGATATGCTATGTCAGAGATTAAGCAAATCAAGAACATATATGGGCCAGATGATAGAAGATTTAGAAAAGTATAGAGAATACAGGACCAGTGCTTGCTAGCCAAAAGAGAGATTATAGAGAAGGTTAAAGACATAGAGGTTGACACTACTTCACTGAGGGATCTAGCTGGAAAAAGGATGGCACCATAATTAGAAAGATTAGTAAAGCAAGAGGTTGACAGATGTAAATCACTGATAATTTTTCACAACAGATAAGGGAAAAAGGGAAAAGAAGGAGAGAATGCATATTAAGAGAGTGCTGGAGGCTATGGGACTGCCAGAAACGACTTCTGTGATAAAGAAAAGGAGAAGAATAGAGAGTTATAACTAAGACGTAAGGAGGTGACCAGTTGTGGTTATGTTTGACTTAGAGTTATCTTGCTAGGAAGTACATAGAGAAGCTAAGAATCTTGAAGACATGGTGGAATTCAGTGGGATAGTCATCAATTGTGATAGATCTGAGGAAGAGAGAGAGAAAAGAAAAGAGAACTGTCAGAAGGCAAATAACTAGAGATGCCACACATGCCAAGAGCATGGAGCATCCTTGCCAGAATTGCAGATAGAGCAGGGGTGTTAGGAGATGGTAATGTCAGACTGAAAGTAATGTATTTAATTGTGGATGGGTTAATAGTAGTAAAGAACTGGGATTCAAGGATCATATAAGGGAAAGTGCACATAATATTATTGGAGTTGTAGAAACTACGCTTTAGTTACTAAAGAGATGAGCTCCCACCTGTTCTACCCAAAGGGATGCATGACAGCAAGAAAGGGTGGGGAAGGTAAAGGAAGGGAAGGCTTTGTCTTCATAATGAAAGGGAGCCAGAAATTTCAAGAAATAGAGGAAGATAACCCATTCAGACAATATGTAATAGGAATAGTAACTAGGGAAGGAGAGCATTGTGGTGTTATTGGTATATGATCCTGTAAATTATTGCAACAAATCAGAACAAATGCACATTGATAACAAGGAAGGAACAATCAGGATGGTACATGAAGCAGAGAAATGCTCACCTCTTAGAGATGGTAAACTATTGATAATTGGGATTTCAGTCCAGTTATCAAGAGACAGACTGGGGGAATGTGGACTCTCATGGTGATAGGGAGTCATGGAGACATCAGTTTTTAGTGTTTACAGGAAAATTTCCAGCCCTAGCGTTTCTTGGAGCATACTTGGATGAGAGGGACTGATACATCGTCATTACTAAACCTTATCTTCACTAATACTAGCATGGATATTGAGAGCATTATATACAATACACTAATTGGAAGAAGTGATCATGTAATAGTCAAGTTTGAGTATATGGTAAATGAGGACATTAAAGAGCAGATATGAGACAGAAAATAAAGAGATATAATCTTGGAAACTACACAAACCTCATTGATTTCTGTGGTAATGTAGATTGGGAAGTGGAATTCAATAGCCAGGAACCGAGGTGTTGTGTCGATAGGTTCTGTTAGATTTTCAGTAAAGGCTTAGGCACTTCAAGCCTCAAATACAAAGGGAATGGTAAGAAAGACAAAGGAGTAGTTTGATTAAGTATGTCATAAAGCAAAGGAACTTCGAGATGTGCTGTGGCAAAAATATAGACAGCACTCTAAGAGGCCAGGTAGTGTTGGCAAGGTATAAGATAACACAGAACAAGTATAGCAAGATGAGAAAAAAGGAACAAAGAAACTTTGAAAAGAATATTGTGGACAGGGCAACTGGAACTCCAAAATTATTTTATAAATTTATCAGAAACCCATTTTCAGTTAAGGAGTAGCTAATCAGGTTAAGGGATTCAGAGGGAAATATTGTAAAGTATGATGTAAGGATGTGTGAGGAACTAAATAGCAAGTTCGATAGTAGTTACACAGGGAAGACATTATAGCTTCCACCAGTGAGATGGAATGTGGAGAAGGTTTTGGAAATTGAGATACTTAATTTTTTTTTCTTTTATATACATATTCGCCATTTCCTGCCTTAGAGAGGTAACGATAAGAATAGTGGACTGAGACTTGGAGGAAAAAAATCTTCACTTGGATATATATATATATATATATATATATATATATTATTATACTATTATACTTGATCGCTGTTTCCCGCGTCAGCGAGGTAGCGCCAGGAAACAGACGAAGAAAAAATACCCCATCCC
>JAYMFT010178989.1:0-12089 GCA_038088735.1 Panulirus argus
GTTGATATGTATATATATGTACTGAGCATATGTGTGCATGTATGTATATATGTGTGTATGTGGGGGGATGGGTCTTTCTTCGTCTGTTTCCTGGCATTACCTCGCTGACACGGGGAAATATATATATGTACATATATGTACATGCATGGTCGTATATGTATATATACATGTATGTGAGTGGATGTGTCCTTTTTCATGTTTCTTTGCATAACCTCGCTAATGCGGGAAGCTGCAATTAAGTATGAAAAAATTTGGGTCACAGAATAGATACTGAGGGCCTTAATTTTATAGAAGGTAAACTCCTTGCCATCAGTCTGGCTCCACCTCCTAACGAAGGAATAGCCTTACAATCCTTCCAAGGCCTAATAATGTTCTATTCAAGATTTCTGAAAAATCATTCCCCTGTATTTGCTCCCCTGAACACACTGGTAAAGAACAGTGTTAAATGGGTCTGGACAAAAGCAGAGGATTAAGCTTTTTCTAAGGCAAAAATTTTACTGCGACATTTAGATACTCTAGTTCATTATGACTCTTTACCACTGTTCCTTTTTATTTTACCGCGACATTTAGATACTCTAGTTCATTATGACTCTTTACCACTGTTCCTTTTTAAGTGATGTTCCTTCATATGGTATTGGTGCTGTTTGGTGCTGTACTGTCACATTACTGATGGACAATACCGACCAGTAGCTGTTCCCTCATGTACATCAACAGACACTTAAAAAACTATTCTCAGTAAGACAAAGAAGCCCTAAGCATTGTATATATTATAAAAAATTTAGACAGTTCCTCTGCAACCAGCAGTTCTCGCTGATTACAGATCACCATCCAGTGGTTTCCTTGTTCAGCCAAGAAACCCATTCCACCACATGTATCTGCCAGACTGCAAAGATTGGCACTCAGGTTAGCTTCATACAACTACAAGATTGAATACAGAAACACAGCTGCTCATGTTGATGCAGACTGCATGTCTGCAAAGATGGGCACTCAAGTTACCTTCATACAACTACAAGATTGAATACAGGAACATGGCTGCTCATGTTGATGCAGCCTGCATGACAAAAGTTCCTCTGGCAACAGAAGTGAACTGTGGCAGTGAGGTTGTAAATTGCTACTTCTTTCAAACAGACATCCTCATAACTGTACCCCATCATATGATCAAAAAGAAAACTGCATTAGATCCAATATTATCCAAAGCTCTGAAATATGCTCAGTGTGTATGGCCAAGTATTGATGAGTGTGATCTAAATGTACAACCTTTCCTACAGCACTTAGATGAAATCAGCACTGAACAAGGGTGAGTTCTATGGGGACTTTGTGTAATAATTCCCATCGCATTGAAAGGACAAAACCCTTGAGAACTACAAGAAACACACCTAGGCATGACAAAATGCACAAGTTCATCAGTGGAATCTTCCATCACAACCTTGGTCAAGACTTCGTGCTGATTTTGCTGGTCCAATCTCCAGTAATATGTACTTTGTACTTGTAGATGCTTAAAGTAAGTATCCTGAAGTAGTTCAGATGAAGAATACTACAGCTGATGATACTGTAAAGGTTCTCAGAGAAGTTTTCAGTGGATATGGATTACCTTAGATTTTAGTCACATGTAATGGCCCACAGTTCACTTCAAAGGAGTATGCTGATTTTTAATTAACAAAGGCTACTCTGCATTGTACATCCTAAGCATATAAACCTTCAACAAAAGGTCAAGCAGATCAAGTAATTTCTGTTAAGTTGAAGTACTAAAGCAAGATGCTGAGACTGTCCTACAAAGATACCAGTTTTCCTATCACATCACTGTACATTCTACTACAGGAATCAACCCATCCGTGCTGCTGATGGGAAGGAAGCTCCACGGCCATTTGGAATTCATTTAATATGTGAACTGAGGAGCCCCTGCATAGTTTAGTGTCAGACAATAAATATATTCTGTTCTCTTTTGAATACACTATATTTACCATTTTTCTACATTTTCTAATTGTCTATTTTCATTCCCTCTTTTATATGGAAAATTCATTTAACCAACACCATAAAGGCCATGAGGGTGCTGATTAATGGGGATTTTTAATGTACTTGGCAAAAAGATCAATCTTTAAAATCATCAGAGAATAATTCCCCTCCTCCCAGTGTTTTCCTTTCAATCTAAGTTTCACCATCTTCTGAAAAGGACTCCAGCCAGGCTCATCCTTCATATTAAGTTCAAATAAATGGTCATGCTGAAGCTCCAGCATGTTATCAAAAAACAAGAAATAATTATTTCATATACCTATAAGAGCTTTGTTCCCTACATCTCAAACTTTAAACAGGCCAATTTGCACCAGCTGAATTCTATGCTTCTCTCAAGTCTCCTACCAGTTCAGATAAGCCTGCAGTTACCCTTATGATGTAATAGGGGAAGAATTGCTACTTTTTTTACACACCTTTAAGTATAAGATTTACTGAATCAGAAACCTTGATGCAGGTATTTGGGATATCAGGGACATGTTTAATAACAATTAACGAGGGAGTTCTCAAGAGCCTTGTGGTGAGCTACAAAGTCATAAATGCAGTGATAAGCAACAAGTAGTTGACAGAGCCCTTGTGATCTCAAGCATGTGGTTATAAGAGTGGGTAAGAGTTATCTCTCATCTGGGCTGGGGGGGTCATTCTCATTTGTTCGTTAACCTGCTATACAGGATCTTTTACTAAGTTTATGAAAACCAGATTACACTGATGGCAGTATCGTATCCAATGAGGTAGGAGGTGCTGCTACTGTGTAAAGTAGGAAGCTCGGAATTGGGAAGAGTATTGAGTTTCAGCACCTTGAGGGGTACTCTAGTTTTACTGGAATAGCCAAGTTTCACCCCACTTTCTCGTGATGACCTCATCAGTACACTCCTTAGGGGTGGAACTAAAGGGGGAGGCATTGCCCAATTACATCAGGGCAAGTTTTAGATTTGAACATACACCTGAGGTGTACTGGTACTTTTAGTTTTGACAATTCTGGAGCCTACGTACCTCTGGGAACACTGCACTGGAGTTGCCCTTTGTCAGTGACCTGTCAAGGGTGAGGCACAAAAGGCTAAGAAATGGCACTGGAGTCTACCAGTTATGCCAAAGGATAAAAAGGAACGACCAAATGAGGGTGATGGTGCTGAATGTGAATGGGATGACTGGTGAAAATAAAAGGAGGGAGACTTTATTGAGTTATAAAGTTACAGCGTGGATGTGCCAGGGATTGGGGAAACCCGTATCCTTGGGCAGGGTGTTTGGAGTGAAAGTGGATATGATGAATGCAAGTTATGTGAGGGCATGGAAGGAGGTGTTGTATGGGCGGGAATGAGTGAAAATTATCAGGGAAGAGGAAAAGGATGTGCAAATCTGCTATAACCAAGAGTATGGGAGGGTGGTACAGAACATGGATGGAATGGATCAAGAATAGTGTGGGTGAAAGGAAAGACTGGGATTGTGAAATATACATGGGTATGTGTATATGTACCTGTGAATATGAAGACTGTACGAGGTAAAGATGAATGAAGCTTCTCTGGAGGAATTTGAATGACTGTATGAACTGTTATGAGATGGAGAGAAATGTGGTTGCATTGGGTAACATGAAATGCAAAAGTGGGATGTGATGAAACTGGTTGAGATAGTTGGAGTAAATGGGAATGGAAGCTATCTTGTGGATGTTTGTGCTGAGACATGTTTGTTCCTTGCAAACACCTTTATTCAGCCCAAGATGATCCACAGATATACATGGATGAGGAACAATGGAAGAGAACAAAAGACTTTGATTGACTATGTGGCAGTGGATGAAAGATTGAAAAAGGCTGTGCTGGATGTAAGAGTCATGAGAAGATTCTTTGGAGATTCTCACCATTTCACGGTTCTTGTGGGGATGAGGATCACGGAGAGGTGGAGGTATGGTGTATGGAAGAATGGAGAGGTAAAAGTGTTGGTACGCGAGAAGATGAATCTAGAGAAATACAGGGAGGAGTATGAAAGGAAGGTAACTGAAAGCTTAGATGGAAGTGCAGTGGATATAGGAATGCAGTCAGGAATGAATGTGATGTATAGAATGTTTAGAGATACTAGTAAAGGTTGCAGAATCAGTAGCTGGATACAGGGTAGCGAAATACATGAATAAAAAGGGCAATGCATGGTGGACAGAAGATTAGAAATGCCGTGGAAGAGAAGAAAAAGGCTTAAGGCAGAATGCTCAATAAGAATGTACCAGTGGAAGTTCAGCAAAGGAGGAGGAAAGAATACAAACTATGTAAGCGGAATGTTAAGAATCTGATAGAGGAAAGCAAAGAAAGAGTAGATGAAGATTTTGGAAGAAAGTTAAGTGAAAAATTTCAGGATAATAAGAAACTATACCGGAAGGAAGTGAAAAAGGAAAGAGGTGGATGTAAGAGTAGAAATGTTGATGTGATAAGGAAGGGGAATTGCTGAATCAAAAGGAGGAAGTAAAAGGAAGATGGAAAGGGTATTTTGAAGAACTGATGAAAGTGGCAGAAGGGGAGGCAGCAGATGTTACATGCATGGGTATGATGGAAGGAAGGAAGAGGATACAAGTGCAGGGGCCTACAGGAAAGATGGAGGGAAGAAGGGCAATAATGAGGCTGAAGGAAGGAATGGCACCTGGAGTGGATGGGATTACAACTAAGATGAAGTATGGAGGAAAAAGTGTGATAGAGTGGATGTATCTTTTATGTAATTTAGCTTGGAAATAAAAGGTTGTGCCAGAGGACTGAGTGAAAGCTATTATTGTTCCTTTATTCAAAGGGAAAGGCACTAAGGATGTATATACCAATTATAGGGGAATAAGTCTGTTGAGTAGACTAGGAAGTGTATGCAAGAACATTAATGGACAGGGTGATGGAAGTGACTAAATGCAGAATAAGTGAAGAGCAAGCGGGTTTAGGAAAGGTAGAGGATGTGTGGATCAGATTTTTGTAGTAAAGATGACTGTGGGAAAGTATCAAGCGAAAGGTAAGAAGTTGTATGCAGCTTTTATGGATCTGGAGAAAGCATGGGACAGAGTCGAGTGGAATGCTTTGTGGGATGTGTTAAGGATATATGGTATAGGGGTACAACTGTTGGATGGTGTAAAAGCCTTTTATAGAGGAGCAAATGCATGTGCAAAAGTGGATGGAGAGCCAGGTGAAAGTTTAGGGATACATGTAGGCGTGAGGCAGGGCTGTGTGATATTACCGTGGCTTTTTAATATAAATGTGGATGGAATGATACGAGAGATGAAAGCAAAACTAGGGAGAAGGGATGCAGAGATGGAGTGTGGCAGTGAAATGTGGTGGCTAGTGATAAGCTTGTTTGCGGATGATACTGTGTCATGGGCGTAGAGTGAAGAGGAGTTACAGAAGGTTGTATGTTAAAATGGTGTGTGTAAGTGGAGAAAATTGAAGGTAAATGCTAGTAAAAGTAAAGTAATAGTGTCTGAAAGGAAACGTAGAGAAAATATAGATTTTGTAAAACCGTACAGAGTGAAAGAAGAAATCATACTAAATTGTGCTGTGGATTTGGGGGGAAAAAGACTGAAAGAAGTGAGGGAATCTGAGTATCAAGGAGCTGTTTTGGGTAAGTGTGGTGATATGGAAGGAGAGATAAGGGAGAGAGCAGTACAAGGTAGAAGAGTCAATGGGTACCTTAACAGAATAATGAAAGGAAGAGGTGTAAGTATGGAAGTGTAGAGGGGATTAAGGGACAGTATAGTCCTCCCAACCCTGATCTATGCAGCCAAAACAAGGACATGAAATGAAGAACAGAGGTCAAGAATCCAGGCTAAGGAAATGAGCTATTTGAGATGAGCATGTGGTGTGACTAGATGGAGTGAAGAAAGAAATGAAAGGGTGTATGAGAGATGTGGTATGGCAAGGAATGCAAAGGGAGTGAATTGTGCAGTGGTAGAATGGGTGAAATGTAATACTTTAAGGTGGTTTGGGCAGGTGGAAAGAATGCAAGAGTGGGAATTTACAAGGAGTGGCAAATAGGGTTGAGGAATATTGGAGGGAGAGAAACACAGGAAGAATGCATGGAATGGTGTATGCAAGGGAGGCATTGAAGGGCAGGAATAAGTGGAGACTCTTTTGCCATGCCCACTCCTTGATGAGAGTTCCCATAGGGAACTGGCATGAGAGATCTAGACAGAATAAACAAGATCAAGCCTAAGAACCCAAGGGACCAGCTAGGCCTAAGCTGTCCAGAGTAGCACCATGCTGCAGGAACCAGAGGAGGCATGACCACCAGAGCTTCTGACTTTTGGTGTTTTGGGGGCTGACAAAAAGCTTAAGCTGGATGTCAGTTTGAGCAATTTTTCATTTCAAGGAACACAGTTTATGAAAAATGTTTCGACTGATTTCATCAATCATCAAAATGCTCTAAATAACAATGAGTAAGCATAAAGATAAATGCATAACACTACCATGTAAAAATTCTTTATCCTTACATCTTAGTATGATTTATCAGGCTGAAATTTTAAATTTTTCAATATTTACCCTAAAGGGAACCCTTCCACTCTTAAAATCCAAATCATATGTACAACAGACAAATTGTCCACAAACAGTTACCTTAAAACAATCCGAAAGTGGTTTCCTCGGTGTTGTCCTAACTTCTGGGGAGTGGGTCGGAAGCGGAAGTTGCCAAGTTCAATTCCTCTGTGGTTCTTAGTTGCATGCCACAGCTTATGAGGTGGAACCTGAAGGAAAATGATAAGAGAAAAACATAAAAAATTAACAATGAGCTCATTTGTTTTAAACAAAATAATCTGAAATATGTACTTGTTTCTCGGTGGACTTAAAGCCAAAATCAAAATTATTTATCAAGCCAATGCCAAAACTCTTATACAAAGCAACTTAGGTCAACTCAGCAACCAAGATTTCAAAATAGTGCAAAGATATGACCATGATAACATTCTCCAAAAAAGTGAAATAGGTTAGAAATGATTTACAGTAACTAAAAGTATCATCACTGCATGCAAAACCTTACATGTTTCTCCCTTTCTGCCCCCCCCCCACACCCACCAAAAAAAAAAAAAAAAAATCAACTGAATAATCATCTAAAATATGATCCTTAAGATCTCAGAAGCTTAATGAATTTATTATGACCCTAACAAACATTTACATTAAATTACAAGGAATATCTTTTACATCTTGCTAAAAGAAATTAATATGAGCTGCATGATTTCCTGAATCCCTAAGATTCATCCAAGAAGATATTCTGAAGTAACATTAAACAGTGCACCATCTATAAGTCAAACAATACATCATTTCCTTCATCCTAATAGAATGCACAATGGCTACATCCACTTTTAAGTAGCAATGAAAATGCGTGAAAAAGTTGGTTCTTGTGGTACTAAAAACAAAGCAATCAGAGCATACAACAACCCATAGGATTTGTAACTATCTCAGACCAGACGACTATGCTTAATGATGGGGATATGTTCCTAAAAAAAACCTATTGATAAGCAATCTCTTACTATTTGAGCAACTGAAACTCATTATATATGGAGGAATTATGTTCCTCAGCAAACATTTCTATATTTTCCTTTTTCAAGTATGGAATAAAATAAACTTAACTTGAGAACAATTTACAACACTTTCTTATGATGTAATTTAAATGATATATAATGAAAAAGTACCAGAAAATGAGGTCATGATAGCCTGGGGTGGTGGTGGAGTGGGATAAGGTGGAGTAAGGGTTACTGGAAAGGATATGGAAGCTACTATGATTTTACTACAAAGCTTTTTCTACATCAACCCATCACCCCTGAACTACCTGATTCACATCCCATTAAGTAGACACGAGGATTGTCAACTAAGTAGTACTAGGATTGTCAACATCATCCCCAGAATCATATGTATCATGTACATCAACTCCCAGAATCACTAGGATTGTCAACATTTCCCCCTGAATAATATGAATGATGTACATCAACTCCCAGAATCATAGGATTGTCAACATTTCCCCCTGAATAATATGAGTGATGCACATCAACTCCCAGAATCATCTGATTCACATCCCCTGCATTAGAGAATAGGATTGTCAACATCACCTCCTGAGATGTATGACTGATGCACATCACCCCTGAATTCTCTGATTCACAGCCCCTGCATTAGATACTAAGGTTGTCAAAATCAAACACCCAAATTTTATTATTCATGTACGGTAATGCTTATAAACACCATCCCCTGAATCTTGTGATTCATGTAGAATTCAAACTTTTGTTATACGTAATTTGAGGGAATAATATATTCAAACATACATTTTTTTTTTATTTCAGTTGGCAACTTTCCAATATCTAAAAGAGCTTTAAAATTATAAAGGATACATAAAAACATTTCAAATTGCACACACACTATGTTGCAGCAATTACAGCATACAAACCACCAAGTGTCTTGTGGCACTGGTGATTGTTTACGGTTTCCCACACACTTTCTGGTGCAGTGCTGTGTGCTGCTCTTACACATTTTTATGTTTTGTGCATCCTTGATTACTACTGAGAACAAAGGCCCTTTTCAAGCATAAACAGCAAGTGTGTGACAGCTCCTTGAAGCCATCTATGTCTCAAAGAAAGTGCAAGAGGAAGGTCTTAAGTCTCAGAAATAAAATGAAGTTGTGCTAGAGGCAAACTAATGGCCAGTCCAAGATGTTACTCACGAAGAACTTCATTGTTGGCATGATGACTATTTACAAATCACCAAGCAGCAGAAGATCGAGGCATTTAGTCACACTTACTTGTATTTTTTTCCCCCTTATACAATAATTACAAGTGTGCGGTAGAAAGTGTGCCAAAACTTCTGTGAAGGTTGGTGGGTGTACTAGGCATGGGTCTTAAGTGGAATGTGCCAAGTTCCCACCAGCTGGTCAGTCTTACAGTTACCACTGTTGTTTGTAGATCTGTGCTACATGAGCGATTTTAGGTATACCTGCTAATGTGATTTTCCTGCAACCCACTGTGTTTTTGTTAATATGCCATTCAAATGTCCATAAACATCTTCTCCTGCCCCAGAACAAGCAGTTAAATAGAGGAGAACCTCTTTGACCTTAAAAGTGAGACTAGAAATCTTATAATAAACTGATGCTGATGAGGAAGCATTTTGGGAGCAGTTGAGAGAGAGTATCTACAGTTTTGATGTACAAGACCAGGTATTAGTGATGGATCATTTCAATGTAAAGGTAAGTAATGTGGCATTTAGGGTATAACTGGGGCACATTGGGTTTTCAGTGTTATGAATGGAAATAGTGAAAAACTTGTGGAGTTGTGTCCGAAAAAGGACAGGTGATTGGAAATACTGGTTTAAAAAGAGGAATATACACAGGTACATGTATGTGAGTAGGACAGATAGTCAGCAGACATTATTGGATTACATAGTAATTAATAGTCTTGTAAAAGAGACTTTTCAATACAAAATGTGCCAAGAGGAACAGCTGGTGGGATGTCTGATCATTTTGTGGAGGCAAGGGTGAAGATCTATACAGGTTTTTGAAAAAGAAAACAATGCAGGGGAAAAGGGAGTGGGGGGGAGTAAGTGAGCTTGGAAGTGAGACTTGTGTAAAGAAATACCAGTAGAGACTGAGCATACAGTGGCAAAAGGTGAGAGTAAATGAAGCAAGAAGACTGGGCAAAGAATGGAAGGTATTTAGGGAGGCAGTGATGGCATGTGCAAGAGATGCATCTGGCATGCAAAAGGAAGGAGGTGGGCAGGTTAGAAAGGATAGTGAGTGGTAGGATGAAGAAGTAAAGTTGTTAGTGAAGGAGAAAACAGTGGCGTTTGGACATTGCTTACAGGGAATGAGTGCAATGATTGGGTGATACTTAAAAGAAAGCAGCAGGAGGTCAAGAGGAAGGTGCAGTGGATTAAAAAAGAGGGCAAAGAGTTGGGGTGAGAGAGTATCCTCAAGCTTTAGGGAGAATAAAAAGATGTTTTGGAAGGAGGTAAATAATGTGCGAAAGAGAAGAGAACAAATGGGAACATCGGTGAAGGGGATAAAGGAGAAGTGATATCAGATAGCGATGAAGTGAGGAGGAGATAGAGTGAGCATTTTGAAGAAGCGTTAGATTTGCTTAATGATACGAGAGGCAGATGTAGGCTGTTCTGGTCAGGGTGGTATGTACAGTGAGATAGTCAGGGAGAGTGGTATGGTGAAGAGAGAACAAGTGGTTAAAGCCTTGCATAAGATGAAATGTGGCAAGAAGGCTGGAGTGGATGGTATTGCAGTTGAATTTATTAAGAAAGGTGGTGATTGTGCTGTTGATTGGTTGGTAAGGATTTTCAAAGTAGGTATGGATCATGGTGTGGTGCCTGAGGATTGATTGATGGAATGCATGTATAGTGCCATTGCATGAAGACAAGGGTGGATAGTGTTCAAACTATAGAGGTATAAGTTTGTTGAGCATACCTGGTAAGTTTTATGGGAAGTTATTGATTGAGAGGGTGAAGGTATATGCAGAGCTCCAGACTGGAGAGGAGCAATGTTGTTTCAGATGTCATACAGGACATGTGGATCAGTGTTTGCTCTAAAGAATGCTTGTGAGTAATATATATATAAAAAAAAGATGGATTTATATGTGGCATTTATGTAACTCAAGAAGGCACATGATAGGGTTGATAGAGAGGCCTTGTGGGAGGTCTTAACAATATACAGTGTGGGAGAAAAGCTGCAAGAAGCAGTGAGAAGTTTTTATCAAGGGTATAAGGCTTGTGTACAAGAAAGAAGAGAGGACAGTGAATGGTTCCAAATAATGGTTAGTCTGTGGCATGGGAGTGTGATGTCACCATGGTTGTTCAATTTATTTACAGATGGGGTGGTGTAAGAGGTAAATGCGAATCTTGGAGAGGGGTGAGTATGCAGTGTGTTGGGGATAAGAGGACCAGGAAGTGAGTCAACATACTATAATTGGAAATATTTTCCAAAATGCTTAGAAGATATTTTTGATGATAAATAAATGGGTCAACAAGGAAATATTTCAAATGACTGGAAAAGAATGAAAATTTCTGAGACCTTATTGTATGCAGCCAAGAAAGAAGAGAAAGATGTAAGATAATCTATGCATAGCAACATATTGATGTTAAAAAGGAAAATATATTAAACATAATAGCCTCTCAACAATGAAGATACAAAGTTATCAAATCTTCAAAAATACCATGGAACATAACAAAAATATATCAGATAAAAATATACGAAAACCCAACAAGGCAGCTAGACCGACTATTGACTATACTATCAAGAGAAATAAGGAACATGCATGGAACAACTACCAAAAAATTTACAAAGACTAAACATGTGCTTGAAATCAGTCTTACACGAACCCAGAATAAACACTTATGTAATACAATAGAAAGCAGAAAGGAACAGTCTTATTCATCAAGCAAGACTTATGACAAACAATATAAATTACATTAATATAAACAAATTGACACAGGTCTGTACTTACTCGGCTAACTGAAACCAGCTGACTTGTCTTGGCACGTTTATCTTTCGTTCCAGCGTAACCAAAATTGTTGGGTTTAACTCTGGAATAAATGAAACCATATATTATCAAAATGTCATCCTTTCAAAAGCTTTCAAAAGACAGATTTGCGACCATGGGCTAGTCCCTAGTTTATTCATCAAATAAAATCAAAATGTTATTTCAAATAAATAAAAAAATAAAATGGTCGGTCCCTTGTCCTTTCATCAAATAAAGTCAAAGTTTTATGTTAAATTAATGAACAGAATAAAAGCCCTTCTTATCAAAAGTCTTTCTTCTTCAGCAATGAGTTGACTGGACACAATACAACAGAGGTTTGAAAAAAAAAAATTGGATGAGAAAAATGTGCTTACTGCCATAATAAAAAATTAATATAAAAAATAGTGTTCCCTGACACAAAAGTCAAAAATAATACTAAAATTATGGTTTCACTGGTCAACTGGTCACATGTACCATATGCATACAGTGTGTATGACCTTTTCAACACCAAATTCCATTTCTCATATTTATGAGGCATCACCAGAAGCAAAGAAATGATGCCCTCCATTGCACATATCCATCCTCAATTTTTTTTCCTAAATGAAAAAAAAAAAAAAAAAAAAAAAAAAGCCCCAGT
>JAYMFT010179000.1:2500-12089 GCA_038088735.1 Panulirus argus
CTGTGACGGATTGAGAGAACAGACTACGACAACTTTAGCTGGTACTACGCTTAAGTCAATGCTACGGCTTTAGGTAAAGCTGTGGTACAATATGGCTATATCACATGTCGTCAAGCTGCCTACGAGAAATATCTACCTTTCTACAACGTCGAGCGAATGACGAACAGAAAAACAGAGGAGTCTTTATCAGGAAGATATCATTTTGAAAGACGAATTTGAGATAACTAAATTCATTTATCTAATTCTGACCGAAAAAAATAATGTTAATATCGTTATTTGTATATGAGGGTATATCCAGTTGAACTTTATAAACTCCTTAATGGGGGTGAGGCTCTTGCATCGCTCAGAAAGTCATCCACGTCCACCGGGGCCGGACCACGAGTGAAGGAGCGTGGTAATACAGTGTGTCTGTCTAGTCATGTCGTCTTGGGTAATAAAATAGTACAGTGTTCGGGGTCATTAGTGAGCTAGTTACATCTTGAGTGTACGGGGTCCTGTGATATGCCGAACTCCTGTCTCTGCAAAGCTCATGAGGTGAAGTCCAGAACGCAGATGGGAAAGATGCGACCCCTGTTTGTCTGGGGAGTGTACTGCCAAATGTGTGTATTACCAGGCGGAGTGGAGTTCGAGACTGGAGTTTGAGAGGGGCGTTTGTTTAGTGTTTGAGGAGTCATTTCGGTGTGAATGAGTTTCGTTAACTTGGTGTTTGCACGGTTTTGAGAGAAGGAGAGAGAGAGAAAGAGGGGAGGAAGCTGCGTGTACACAGGTGACTGAAGCGTTGAGAGTGAGGTGAGCTTTATACTTCAGTGTTTTGAAGGGCTGGGTTGGCGGAGGTAATGTGATGCCTCGGATGGGAGGGGAGTCGAAGCCTTGCGTAGATCTGGGTGCCAAGTGGTGCCAAGTATAGACTGACATACGACGGATTCGTAAATGGATCCACGTAGATTTATAGCGGTTAGCGTTCCCGACCGTGACGCATTCACGGGGCCGCCCGCCCGTCCAGGGTTGAGCGTGGCATGGGTTCGAATCCTTTGTTTGCTGCGGCACAGTCGGTCCACAGTCAATCCAGCTGTTCATCCACCCTAAAGGGCTGGTCGATAAAATGGGTACCTGGCTCAGATAATGTTTACCAGGCGTTTATCTATCTTATTACTTATACAAAACATCTTAAATCACGTACATCTTTCTTATGAACCCATGCATTCGGGTAATCCTTATCTTAAGCAACAGGATTAGCCACAGGGAGGCAAGATAAGGAATGATAAGGATGCAGGTGTTTGGGGTTGAAGCTGCTGAACCAGACATGTCCAAGTTAATGAGTCTTTTAATCTCTGCAGGTGTTTGGGGGGACGGGGGTGACGGCTTTCGAGGCGTCACACTACGTGGGGGGGGTAATGGATGTTCCAAATCTAAAGGTGATGATGTGACGACTCGGCACATGCTCCTAACATCTGCAGGTCGTGTGCGTTACGGCCCCGGCCCCGTCACATCGAGGTCAAGCTCTTGCTACCCACTGCAGATGGAGCTGTGACGGTCCTAGCCCCGTCACACCCAAGTTAACCTCTTGTTACATCTTGCAGATGGAGCTGAAACGACCCTGGCCCCGTCACACCGAAATTAACCTCTCGTCTCATCCTTGCAGGTGGCGTTGTGACGACCTTGGCCCCGTCACACCATAGCTAACCCTCCATGTTACGCCTTGCAGGTGGTCGTGTGGTGCTGGTGCGTGACGGGGGTGGTCCTTGGGACGCCGCAGGACGGTGACCCCGACGGGAGCCTGGGTGACCCGGAGGCCGACGGGGTCACGGAGGTGCGCAATGACCCCGCGGAGGACACGGGGGGCGTGTCCCCCTGCCCGGCCTCCTGCTTCTGTGAAGAGGAGGTGGGTCACTTCCTGCTCCTGCTGCTGTCTGGGGCGTTCTTGTGGGTCAGTTCCTCATGTCATCTGTCCTTCCCGTGTACTGTCCTTCAGCAGATGACCTCGTCACAGACCATCGGGTCTTCTGTCCTTCCCGTGTACTGTCCTCCAGCAGATGACCTCGTTACAGACCATCGGGTCTTCTGTCATCTGTCCTTCCCGTGTACTGGCCTCCAGCAGATGACCTCGTCATAGACCATCAGGTCTTATGTCATCTGTCCTTCCCATATACTGTCCTCCAGCAGATAACCTCGTCACAGACCATCGGGTCTCCTGTCATCTGTCCTTCCTTCGTACTGTCCTCCAGTAGACAACCATCATCACAGACCACCTGGTCTTTAGTTACCTAGCTTTCCCCATGTACCTCGTCTCCCTTAATAGATAACGACTCCCTCCTGGCGCGAGCTGTTACCACGAATTCCTCTGCCATCCACACTGCAATAAACTATAAATGGTTAGGCCAGTCCCTTATGTAACGTCCTTCTCTTGCAGTATGATGCCTCTGTCTCTCTCTCTGTCTCCCGTTTATATATATATATATATATATATATATATATATATATATATATACACACACGACATTTCCTCGTCTCTTTAAGAATCGGATATATATTTTCACATTCTCTGTCGTCAATATTATTCTTTACTTCGCTTTTATGTAGCGAGATGTGCCCCCCCCCCCCCCCCGCTTGATCTCGCTCTCATCCCGCCCTTCTCCTCTCAGCGTCCTTCGTAAGGGGATCGAGTCTCGGAAGTGCTCAAGGGAGGGTTTCAAAAACACCTTTGAGCACGGCGGTGGCAGCACGAGCCTTCGGTGGGACCGAGGGGGATGTCCCTCTGGTCTCTAGCGTCTCTTCCCCTCGCGCAGGGGAGGCAGGCCATTCATAGCCAAGGGTCGTGCCGTCTGCTCAAGGGTCCTACGTACCGTCGTGCTCAAGGTGGTCAAAATTCTTTTCCCAGTTAACAGCTACTTGTTTGGGACGTCTGTTCTTTCTCCCTTCCTTTGACAGTACGACTCACAGACGCGTTCCTCTTCGGGCCAAGAGCTTGGATAAGCCTTTCCAAAACCTGCTGTAGCAAAGACCTCACTGGTCTTAGTTCATAACACACCTCAATGACTGTCACAGTTGAGGTCCCTTTATTTGACTTGGAAAATCTTCCCTCACTTGGGCATTACTCACTATCTATGTGGGATAGACAAGAGATAGATAGACCGGACGGACTGCAGTCCATGTATAGGTAACTCAGCTATACTTAGAGATATACGAAGAACTGGAGTATCTTTTTTATCTATCTTTTTCCCTGCTCCACCAGGCGGGGTACGCCACCTGCGTCGGAGACGGGCAGTGGGCGCCTCCCAAGCTGCCCCCGGGCCTGACCCGCGTCGAGCTGCGCGGGTTCCTGGTTCCCGAGCTCGGAGCGGCGCAGCTGCGCCACCTGCCCGGCCTGCGGGAACTACAGCTCAACCAGTGCAACCTGACGAGGCTGTACAACGACGCCTTCGCGTCCCTGACGGACCTCGACCGGCTGGACCTGTCGGAGAACCGGCTGGCCGCCTTGGGGCCCGACTCCTTCCGCGGCCTCCGCGCCCTGCGACACCTGGACCTCTCCGCCAACCTGCTGTCCAACCTGACGCAGCCGTTCACCCACCTCCCGACGCTCCAGCACCTCAACCTGCGGGACAACACGCTCACCAGCCTCACCCACGACACGTTCCAGGGCCTGGACAGGGTCCAGTACGTGAACCTGGACGCGAACAGGATCCTGACGGTGGAGGTGGCGGCCTTCCAGCACCTCACGAGCCTGGCGCACCTCATCCTCTCCAACAACCCGCTCTCCTCGCTGGCCACGCTCGACTTCTTCGGCTCCCGCCTCCAGTACATCGACGTCTCGAACATCGGCATCGCGCGGGTGCCCCAGGCCCTGACGCAGTTCGTGCGCGACCTCCGCCTGGCGAAGAATTCCATCCGGGAGATCCACCGAGGGGACCTCGACTCGTACCCGTACCTCGGCCTCCTGGTCCTGGACGACAACGGCCTGGAGATCCTGGAGGAGGACGCCCTCGGCCGGCACGAGTACCTGGCTCGCCTCTGGCTCAACGGCAACAGCCTGAAGAGCATCCCCCTCTCCCTGCCGCCGGCCCTCCGGGCGCTGTACATCGAGGAGAACGAGATCGCCTCCCTCCGCGACGGCGACTTCAGGGTCCAGTCCAACCTGGAGCAGATGTTCCTCCAGAGAAACCACATCGCCACCATCGCCCCCTGCGCCCTCTGCGAGCTGACCAGCCTCAAGACGCTCGACCTGCAGGCCAACCGGCTGAACAACCTCACGGGTCGGGTGTTCGCCCGCCTCTCCAGCCTGGAGACGCTCGACCTCTCCCAGAACCCGATACTCACGCTCGACGCCGACATCATGACGGGCTTGGCGTCGGTCCGGGTCCTGCAGATGTCGCGGATCCACTCGCCCTCGGTGGAGATCCCAGCCAACTTCTTCGACCCGCTCAAGGGCCTCCAGATCCTGGAGATGTACGGGTCCCCCCAGCTGGTGGCTCGGCTGGTCAACACCACACGCATGCTCCACTCCCTGCGCGGCATCCGGGAGCTGAACATCATGCACAACGACCTCACCTCCCTCAGGAACGACTTCCCCGTGTTCTTCCCCAAGCTTCAGGTGAGTTCCTCCCTCCTCCCGTCAAGACAGGAGACAAAAACAGGTACGGGAATACAACCAACCCCCCCTCTGTCTATCTGTCCCGTAATCTTCCCAAAGACGAGGGTAGGAGGTTTTGATAAGATCGTCAAAAAACTTGCACTTGTGTCTATATATAGTCACTACTACGTAGTTAACGGTACACAACATATTCAGCATCGTACCTACGGACACTGTCCTTAAATTTTCAAAAAAAACAAGAAAAGTGACAGATTTGAGACAGCATCAGACACACAACCAATGCACAACGTCATCTACTATAACACAAATGCCTCTCTTCTCACGGCATTTCAAAAGGGTAACTCCTCCTATAAACTAAACACATATAAACGTACATGCAAATTAGTAAAAGATGCGAGGCAGTTTTTAGGTAATTGAAGCGTTATCAAAGCTTGTGTTTCAGGAGAGTACTTATCTGTGTGAAGCTGTAGTACTGCAGGGAAGACAAAAGTGAGCTAAACTTGTGTTGCAGAAAGGTGAGGATACAAGTGGTGTTGCAAGGTAGTCGGACTGAACCGAGCTTGTTGTGTTGCAGGAGGGCGAGGTATCAATCAGCGTTGCAAGGCCAGTTAAGAGTGAGCCAAACTTGTTGTTCTGTTGCAGGTGGCCAAGCTGAGCGGCAACACCTGGGACTGCAGTCGACCGGGGAAGGTAATGTGGCTGAAGAGGTGGATGACTCACTCACCCGTCAGCTTCTACAGGTCGTACAGCATCAGGTAGGTGGATGAGGGGGACAGGTCCTGGTGCAGGTCTCCCCTCACACATATACACACACCACACACACAAACACACATACACAGACACACACACACATTGTGAGTCTATAATCTCTACATAATTGCTATATATATATATATATATATATAAACATTAGTCTACCCTACAGTTTGCCCTGGTTTTCCTAACACCACACAAAACACACATTTACAAAACACCTGACAACATTAATAACCTGTCGTAGGGGAAAAACAGCTGTTGTAAATAGCCCCTTCGGCCCCATCGTAATTGAAAATGCACGTAATTAAGGGGAGGGGAGGGGAGGGGTTAAGGAGTCATTAGCGATTAGCGGATGCTTGAGAATCTGCTCATAACAAGGTAATTATGTGATGGTCTCCGTTCCCCCAGGTGCTCGACGCCAGAGTCCTTCGGCTACAAGCCAGTCATGCTTCTCGAGGCCGACGACTTCACGACCTCGACCATGTCCCTCCCACCAACGACTACGACGCCGTCGGGAGCTGCGACGGCCTCCGCCACTACGCCACCGGCAGTAGTAGTAGTGGTGGCGGCTGAGGAGGAGGAGGAGGAGGAGGAAGAAGGGGAGGTCATCTCCTCCTCCTCTCGAAGCCCCTCGGTGGATATGGGAGAGGAGACCGCGACTAACTCGTCGGGAGGGGAAGGAGGAAACGAGACGGACTCGTGGGGGAATGTCACGTCGACGGACGCCGCCCCTGCAGATGCGACGGGGCTTCCTCCGTCAGGTACCGGGTCCCGCGACCCGGCAAGAGGGGAGAGGAACTCCACCCCACACGCCGGGATCGTGCCTCATCGTCCCGCCGGGAGCCCCGCCTCGACAGCGGTCCCCCGGGGCGCTTCTGGGGACGGGGTCACAACCCCAGCGGCCCCGGTCACCCCGGAGAACTTACGAGACCTGGTCGGTCCGGACAGACCGACGGAAGCTGCCACAACACCTTCTCCTCCTCCTCCTCCGAAGGCGACCACCAGAGCGACGCCAGGGGCGTCGAGTCCGACGCCCCTGGCGACGACGCAGGCCGCTGCGACTTCCCGCGAGGCTCGGAATCTCTCCTCCACGTCCGTGACGCTCCCGACCTCAGCGACGAGACTGGCGCCTCCTCCGTCCACGCCGACGGACGCACCGTACTGGGTCATACACAACAGGATGCCCCCGCGGAACGCCACCCAGAGCCCACTGCCGCCGACGACGACGACGGAGTCTCCCGCGGCAGCGGCCACCGGGCCCCAGCCCATCCCCGGGAAGGGAGATAAGGAAAGAGGAGAGGAGACGGAGAGGAAAGAGATCCCCGAGAAGCCCCGCGAGACTCACGTCAAGACCCCGGACGCTTCGACGACATCGCCGTCAGGCACCCGGGAGAGGGACGAGTCGCCGGCGGCCTCCTCCTCCTCCTCCCGTCTTCCTCACCGCCCACAGAAGATGGATCACAGCAAAGACCTGTGGGTCTATCGAGGCGACAGCCACCATGGGCTCTCTCCCGGCCAGCCCCTGCCCATGGGCCTGGGGCACGGGCGGGTGAGCGACGGCGCGGTGGTCGGGGCGGGCATCGTGGCCTCCTGCGTGGGCGTGGCCCTCCTGGTGGGGGGCTACCTGCTGGCTCGCGGGAGGAGTAAAGCCGGACCGATCTGGGAGACCTCGACCTACTGGCGGGACGGGTCGGACGAGGACGTGGTCATGGCGGTGGGCGTGGGCACGACGGGCACCGGCCTCATGACGGAGTCGGAGGGCACGGTGGGCGTCGTCACCGAGACCCACCGGGGCCTGAACAACCGCCTGTACCTCCTGCTCCAGCGGGATTCGACCACCGGCATCACGCCGGACACGCTCCCCGACCTTCGCTCGCAATCTCCTGCTCTGGACTGGCATTGACCCTTCACCCCAACGCCTCCCCTCCTAGTTTATAACGTCACCGTAACACCCTCCCCAGAGGGAGGTGGTACCGACACCGCCCCCAAGCCCCACCTCACTCCGACCCCCGGACAAAGACATCACTCGCCATTCTCCTCTCAACCCAGACATGCGCACCGACCCCTAGGCACTTCACCAAAATGCCTCCTCCACCTCGACAGACCGTCCCACCCTGAAACCCGACAGTGACGCGTCACTGCAGACATCCCCCCTGCCCTGCCCCCCCTAAGCGAGTCACTGGCTCGACCAGACACTTCCCTGGCCCGAGACGACCTTCTCCACACAGCAGCTCCCCACGTTTAAGTGCTTTTATAATCTCCCCAAGTCTACCAGCGACCATCCTCATAGTTTCCTCCCCCCTGGGAGCCGTTCTTAAACACCCTCCTTCCCATCTCCCTCAAAGGGAAACCCCCGATCGACCTTCAGGATTCTGTTCACTGACGCTCCCCCTCGTATACAAATGATTAGCCAACTGTGGGAAGAATGTAGCGAGTATTCCCAGGGCCACGCACTCCACCCACACCAGGGCCGTGTGTTGATGTGAGACCGACTTCACGCACCCTAAGGACAACCTTCCACTCCTGTCCTCATCTACGCCACCCTCACGCACTTTTCACCCCCTCCCCATACGCACCTTTCATCATCCCACCTCCCCAACGCACTCGTAAAGCCCTGGTATCATGAACACAGAAGAAAATGGTTCGAGTCCTAAGAACCTATACCTTAAGCATGGGGACATATCTTTTTGTTTTAGTTTATCTTGAACAATTCTCTTTTCCCCCTCCCACCCCACCCTTGCATGCCTCGGCGAACTGTAAATGATAGACCTTTTTTTTTTTTTACAACACCGAAACATCTCTAAGATCCCATTCTCTCTCTATCTCTATTTTTCTACTACACCATCACCTCTCGCACCACATATTTCAATGCTTCTAAGCAGAGCCAATCCAAAGGCAGTCCGCAAAGACATTGCCGACCGTAAATGAAGAAAAAAAATGACTTTTTTTATGTGTTCGTCTCTCTCGATTGGTGAGATGGGAAAACTGATCTCTCGCCACGTGAGAACAAAGAGAGAGAGACTCTAGCGACTCAGTGAGAGTCAATGAGAGAGAGAAAGACGTTTTTTATATGGTTCGTTTGACTCGACTGACGAGTCGTGTGTCGTGTCTCCAGGAATACATAAAGTACTTCTTGTGGCCAGACTAGTTAATACGAGGCCGCTTGCGGGTAATCCAGACATCAACACCTCCCCCCACCTCCACACCCCCCCACACAGACACACTCGCCAGCACGATGGTGCACGACCCCTCCCTAGAGCACGACGGTACGACCCCTCTTGTGCTCAAGGGTCGTACCTACAGTCGTGCTAAGGGGGAATACCGACATACAGCTTAGCAGTTCAACTTAAGCTTTCAGTGCATCTCCAAAGACCTTCTGTTCATTGTGAAAGGTGTATTCTGAATTAGCCTTACTCTGCCGGACATTTTATATACTAGCTAAGGACTTAAGCCTTAAAATCTAAAGGGAATTGAAAATACATTACTGACTATGAATGGTATTGCATAACTGACAATACAATACTGATAATGAATGGTATTGTATTACTAACAATACAGTACTGACTATGAACTGGAACTGTAAAACTAACAATACAATACTGCCTACGAATGATAGTGTATAATTCAGAATACGACACTGATTCTGAAATCTACTGTATAAGTGACAATACAATACTAACTATGAATGACAGTGTATAATTCAGAATACGACACCGATTCTGAAATTTACTGCATCTCTGACAATACAATATTGACTACAAATGTAACGTCAAAAAAAAAAATCTCACACTCATTCCCTTTAACATGCACTAATTCACGTGGACAATACATATCAGTTATTAACCAGTGAGTGTGTAAAAAAAAAAAATTTACAGATCCACTCTGTTTTATGTTAAAATACTGGCCGTATCAGTTCATTTTTTTACGCCCGACAAACGATTTACGCTAAACGTATATATATATACATATACGTATAGTGAAGTCCGACCACCCCCCCCCCCGAAAAGAAATTCGGAACGTATTCTTCCTAATGCCCTAAACTCAGACTTACGCCATTCCCAAACCAAGGACCCAGAGAGATACAGAGAGAGTTCTATACGCCACGACGCAAGACGAGCGTGTGTTTGGGGGACGCCCCAAAATGTGGGCTTTAACGGATCGAGTCTCCCAAAATCCGCTGTTGGCTTGACTACCCACAACCCCCCTCCCCCCCCCCCCCCCCCCCCCCCCCCCCCCCCCCCCCCC
>JAYMFT010179011.1:0-12088 GCA_038088735.1 Panulirus argus
ACACTATATATATATATATATATATATATATATATATATATATATATATATATATATATATAGTGCATTAATAGAATCGGAAGTCGAAAATAGTTTTCAGTTTGCCTGGTACCCTATATTGCGAAGTTAAAGTGCGAACTTATTTCATGTATGTAATTCATATCCGCATTCGAACACTTTAATGAAACCGCAACTTTGCTAACGATAGTATTAAGCAAAATTCCTCAGCCAGACTCGAGCGATCGGACTGGTTTGTTTTCTTATCAAATTTACGTCAGTAAAAATGAGGGGCACGTGCCTATCTAACTTATGTCCGTATAATGTCTCCGGATACTTAAGAATGTCATTATGGAAGATTTTAAGAGATAGTATTACCTACTTATAGAGTATAACAATACAGGGACTAAAGATTTCTTATTGAAACCCATCCCGTTAAAAGGATTGTATAGCTTCGGTACAGCCGATGCCAGCTGTTTAAACTATCTTGTTTCCGTCATCTCGTTTGTGAGTTGGTTCCCCATGGACAACGTGTGTGGAATGCTTATCAAAGATCATGGTGAATTTTCTAAATTCAAGTCCAAGGAAGAATTACCGCACAGTCTAAAGAAGAGAAACGGGGAAATTCTAATTTGCTATTTTATTGCCGGATAATGCCACTCTGCTTTTGTTTATCTTTTCGTTCATTAAATTCACAAAAGTGTGGAGGGCTATGATACACAGGTGCAATGTAATTCATAACAGAGCATTTGACTTGAGCCCCGGGACCTGCTGTCCTCCTTTCCTTCTCATTCCCTTATTTTTCACTACCTCAGCGCATTCCCAAGGACCCTCCAACAAAACCCCTTCCGATTTTTCCAACTCCTAGAACCTTTTCCTCAGTTGTCAAAAGAGATCCTATTGTTTTGATCTCCAGTCACCTAACGTTAATTGTTTAAAGGAAGATATAACGTAACTCTGCGATAAGACCGTTAAACTTCTTTGAATTTTATTAAAGCGGAAAAGAAAAAATATAAAAATGTGTAATTTTTACAAAAAGGGGTAAGAGCCTGGGAACAATAGTCTTACTTCTTGAGATGAAATATTTTGTGAGTATATTGTCCGCTGGTGAAGGCCCCGTCGTGGAAATGGAGGCCAGTGAAGGGTTGGTTGGTGATGATCTGGATCCCCTCACCCCCACCAGTCTCGTTCTTGCTGGCCTCGGCAACCCCGTACAGCTGCCCCAAGTGGTACTGCAACACACACATACCCGTAACACCCTACACTAGCAACATGGTGATTTAAAGTCTCATTATATCTTTATAAAGTCGTTGACTTAGCGCAGTTTTAAGACGTATATCAAGAGTTAGTATAACACCAACAAATGGATAACAGACTAATCTGTGAATTCGTGAAGCCATATGTATGATAAGGCAGACAAACACAATGATGGGCTTAAGCAATCAGAGATCTGGGTTGCGAAGTGTCATGGAAGGAGGCAAACAATAAAAGGCCACCTGTGAGTGACCACAGGCGACAGATACCTGAAGTGTCTTAAGCTGAGAGAATTACGAATAACATATGGAAAATGCGAATGCAAAGAAGTAAGTTTGATTGAGAGATATTATGGGGAAAAAAAGTTGGAAATAGTTTGTTTGGTGGCTATACGGCACTCCATGATGCCATACTGCCCCGAGTGGAGGGGGTAGTGGCGTCTGGTGGGCTGTGCCGGGAGGGGCACCGTCAGCGGGTGCAGGCGGATCACAAGTACCTCCTCAAGGGTGAACGGCAGGATGACACGACTGAAATTAAATGTTTGGAGTTACCAGCTGATCCCACTTAATGATACAGACTGGCTTACGTTTATGAATATCACTATTATTTGTGAAACTTTCCTGAATATGTAATAAACTTGCACATGAAGAAATGAATATTGAATAACTGTCAGTTCACATAGCTATATATTTTGCTGAAATTTGACATCTCATCATTATTTAAAAAAAAAAATCCTTCATAAAGTAGACCAAAGATTTAGTATGTTCATGCTGTGTCCGTAGGTCATCCCTGGAGCGTGAGGCGGCAGCACGACATCTACTAGTGGGATGAAGTGCATCAAGCGAACAAATAAACAATTGTATAGAAATCCTCCCAAGCTGACTACCCTGTAGTTGGTCCTTCCCTGGCCGGGCAAGATGGAAATAAATACAATAAAAAATGATTCGTCAGGAACAGTGAAAAAGGACGTTTATAAAGTAAGTACCGTCATTCCCTAACAGTCATACTGACTACTCAGTTACAAAGGCTGTAAAAAAGGTCCTCTTACAGGTTTTTGTACCATGTACACAAGTCATCCAGCTCACCCTGAGTATACAGACGACAGCTTTATCATGAACTAAACAAACTTTACACTGCTGTGCCCAAGGGCTTTCTTATAGGTTACCTTTACGACGAATTTAACCCTTAATCTTTTTTTCCATACTTGATTACCGTTTCCTGAGTTAGCAGGGTAACGCCAGGAACAGACGAAGAAAGGCTGCATTCACTCACATCCATTCTCTAGCTCTCATGTCCATTGCCCCGAAACAGCAGCTCGATATCAAAACAAATTTTGCATATTTCAACTCATTAATCTGAGTAAATTTTTAACGGTAAATAACCTCGATTATCAACACCAAAACCTTAATGGTCCTTATACACTCAACTGTTGTTTATTCGATTATGTAGACAGTACTATTGTTCTTTGGGCAGTATTGACTGGGATGTAGCCCACCACTTATCAGTACAAGTCAAAATTCCTTTCAGATCTCAAGCCGTTCACGTCATTACAGTTTGTCTTAACAGACGTGGGCAATATCATCGATGGAGCCACCCGACTACACTGGTTTTTCCAATTGATCAACAGGTTCTCCAGTGATGGTCCTTTTTCTCTTATACGGAGTCATGATTTTCATGTTGTAAGCGCCAACAGAACTGTACTCAGTTAAAACACTGATAGATCGTCGATGAGACAGGAAGAAGGCGAGATGAATATGAACTTATTACACCCTTTGAAATGTGGTATGTTGATATGGTCATTAACAGCATGAGCAGAGATGTCCATTGTTCGACGTCTGCACAATATTGCTTTCCATTTTGTTCATGAGCATATCATGATGTGGATCGATTCATCCCTGGGTTCCACCACGCTGACCTCCTTTACAAGTGGGAATCAGTTCACGTTCGTAAGAGATACTGGTCACTCTCTATGTATAACAGTATAAGCGATACATAACACACATGCAGTATTCGTATATAACTCCTATATGGTACCCAGAGCTCACTCACCATCGCAAAAAAGACTGGGGGAAAATGTTAAAACTTTTATGTAGTTATTTCTGGAATATGATTACGCTTGGCTTAGTACTAAAATGCACTCAGATCCTGTGCTTGCTTAAATCAACCAGCGAAATAAAGATGTTTATCGTAAGGTGGGTAAAGTAGGCTTGACCCTCCTTAGCCATCACCACCGAAACACACACACCATCTAGGATGTGTGAACCTTCCATACCAACTGGTGGGCTTTGGAGGTAATCCAAAACCCATTCAGAAATTAATCGACCACCAGGGAACTCTGGCATTATGAAATTAATGACCCCGCTTTGGTTTCCGCCCTTAGATGAAAACTCCTTGCGGCCCATTGAAACCTTGAAGGCACTTATGCAAGAACCGTCCTCGTTCCCAACGTTTTCATTTTCCTTGCCGCAGACTTGGTGAGCCACGTCACATGTTATGAAGTTACCTAAAGTGAACCCACCTAAGTGTGATCATGTCGCACCACATTTACTTAACGGCATTGGCGGACGGAGCAGCATGCCTTTGTAATAATTCTATACAGGTAGGTGTATCTTCTGAGCAGATGAAAATTGCTACGGTAGTTCCTATGTATATGATTACAGGTCCTGTGCTTATGATTAACTCCAGACCTTTATTCACCCTCTAATTCCTTTGAGAAATTCTTGAG
Organism: Panulirus argus; assembly: GCA_038088735.1. NCBI lineage: Eukaryota > Metazoa > Arthropoda > Malacostraca > Decapoda > Palinuridae > Panulirus > Panulirus argus. The sequence goes on from JAYMFT010179011.1 coordinate 3,977, forward strand.
AAGTTATCACGTAGGCAAGCGAAGCAACATCTTAAACCAACCACCTGACTTAATATTGGTTCAGGAAGGAAAGATCCACTTGGACCACATCCCACATCTTCAGTGACATTTTCATGACGCAATGTGAATGAAAAGTCGCTCTCCCTACAAACCATGGATCTCAAACATTTGACACTATCAGTGATAACATTTGCGCCACAGAAGATTTAGTATCCACAAGAAAACCTAGAAACCGGAAATGATTCTTTCTCAGAAATGCTTCTGTTCTTAATATTCATTATGCAGTACTTCAAGCATCTACATTTGGCCCGCTGTTGCCTCCATTATCATTGTCAATTTCATTATTTTTGCTGTCTATATTAATGTTTTTTCTGACTCTAGTCGTCAGCATTTCACATATGTATAACACCCACTCGGACAGACACATGTTTTTCTCGTTTAGTGATACGAATTCTTGTATTGTTTTCATTTTTTTAAGCGATTGAAATACAGGTGTACCCCACACCTCTATTTTTGTGTATAGTCCATCAGCACCTCTTTGTATGCTCCAGTCACAAAGCTTTGCTATCATTAACAACTATATTATCTAATAACATTGCTGTATGCTCCAGTCACAGTGCTTTGCTATCATTAACAACTGTATTATCTAATAACATTGCCTACTAACAATGTTCGGATCCGTTCATTTACTTCACAACAGAAATCTCTTCGGATGATGAACTTACAACTCCTTGATGAGCATCGTGGCACTTCTCTTCCTGGGCAGAGGAACTTCCCAAAACTAACCACTTGACGGCTTCTCCTGCGTAACTCCATAACAATCTTATCTAATCTTCCCAAGGGCTCAAGTCACTTCATTTCTCAGGACCCGGCAAGCCGTCCACGAACTCTTGATGGGCTAACACTAAACAGACTAAGATCAACGTCCTGGCAATCTTCACGGTGTCCTGAGCAAAAACCTCCAAGCAAAAGCTTAGAAAAGGTAATCGTTAGGCAACAACTTGTAACTGATAACTGATAACCACTAGACAGGGGCATTTGAAAAAAGAATTACCTTTATAGGCTTCATGCTTATGATAAACTAGTGAAAAATCAAGAGTACAGGAAAATTAGGTATTGGTTGAGTGACAGCTTAATTCCATGAGCACGGTGCTACTGTCCTTTGGAATGAAAGCCTGGCTGTGAATTTGACCTTTAAGGATCAAGATGTAAAGCTAGATCGTTGTACCTAAGGATGGTAACTTTATGCTCAAGGATAGTACCGTCATAGTCACGGCGTTAGAGAAATAGTTCCACTGTAAAGTCGGATTCTGTGTAGTCGTTCTTATAATGAAACGAGATGTACAGATATCATCCCCGGATATCTGGTGGGAGGGTATATTGCCTAACGCTGATAACCTAGTTTGGGAGACACGATTACGTTCAGGTGATTTTCGTAAGAGGAAAAACTGGAGTAAATTGCTGGATATATGATGATTGTTGAAGCAAGAGCAACACGAGCCCCAGGAAAGACTGGACTAAATTGTTGGACACATGATCGCTAAAGCTAGACGAACCCCAGGGAGACCACCTGGGATAAATTGTTGGACACATGATGATCGCTGAGGCTAGACGAACCCCAGGAAGACCTGGGATAAATTGTTGGACACATGACGATCGCTGAGGCTAGACGAACCCCAGGAAGACCTGAAATAAAATGTTGGACACATGATGATTGCTGAAGCTAGACGAACCTCAGGAAGACCTGAAATAAAATGTTGGACACATGATTGCTGAAGCTAGACGAACCTCAGGAAGACCACCTGGGATAAATTGTTGGACACATGATGATCACTGAGGCTAGATGAACCCCAGGAAGACCTGGAATAAATTGTTGGACACATGATCGCTGAAGCTAGACAAACCCTAGGAAGACCACCTGGGATAAATTGTTGGACACATGATGATCACTGAGGCTAGACGAACTCCAGGAAGACCTGGGATAAATTGTTGGACACATGATGATCGCTAATGCTCAAGCAATACAAACCTCTGAAGGCATGGTCTAAATTGCTGGATACATGATGATCACGAAAAGGGAAGATTTTCACCGGATGAACAAATTGTGAAATTTTGTAGCGGTTATTTCAAATTTCTGAGGGACGGAATCGAGTTATGGGATAATGGATTTTTTTTCTTTTGAAACCGTGGGAAAAATTAGAATATCACGTTCACTAACATCTATAATTCATTAAACTGCTGTCGATTTTTTTGGATATAGGTTACTATTTGAACATTGGTCAGTGACATGACAGTTACGCGTATCCATTGAATACGACACCAGCACGACTGGGTTTGAAACTGAACAGGCGTAGCCTTGAATATGGAGAACCTCTATTGAAAGGGTACTACGGATGATAGTAACACAGTATGTACAGTTGTATGATGTATGTTTTACTGAGGTGTATGAATGTCAGCGCCAACCACTGCAATAAGAGAGGTTCTTCAAAACATATGGAACGTTTCGGGATCTCGCGTGTTATCCACACAGGGGCTGAGTTCTAATCTCTGCATCGTTGCAATTTTGGCCTTGCTGCAGATGACTGCAATGCCAACATCTGATATAATCACGGCATGCGGCAGGTGTTTGTATTTACAGATATTTCATTTGTTTAGTAGAAAGTAGGTCGAATCTAACATATGGCACATATGCTGTAGAGTTATTGGTCCCTCTACATCAGCACAAATCAAATAGAGCATTTATGAACAGCAAAACATTGGATGAATAAGACTAATGATCTACATTTGTTCCAATCACAGTCTCAAGTCAGCAGTAAGTGTATAAACTTATTTACATTCAAAATTCGTTTTCAGTTGAATATTGAATTTCACAACTTTTTTGTTTCACCATATTTCAGCAGAATTCAAACATATGGTATCAAACATGCAATGTGATACGCGATATAATATTTCCTTTATATCTTTGAAATCAGACTCTCAATCTTTGGCATGAAATATGTGGGGTACAGTATCTTTAAAAGATGTTCCACCGATATTGTAACGTATAAACGATTTTTCTTGGTTTTCGGCCAACTATTAATGCTTTAGCACAATATGCTTTTTAAAAAGAGATACTGTCAAACATTCGAGTTAGATTATCATAGTGTGCGGGCTGGAGTGTAACTTACATGTGTTAAACAACGAAGAGCAGGTGTCGGGCGTTGTGTCAGCAGTTGACGGTAGTTTTATGAGATGGCGGTCATGATGTTACCAGATGGTGGTTCTAGTGTTATCAGATAGCGGTCGTGGTCTTACAAGCTTGTGGTCGTGTTATTACATAAGGTGTAAGTCGGGGTCTTGTCGGGTTGTGGTCGTGGTGTTATCAGGTGACGGTCGTGGTATTATCAGTTGGCAGTCGTGGAGTTATCAGATGACGGTCGTGGTTTTATCGGGTTGCGGTTGTGGTGTTATCAGGCGATGGTCGAGGTTTTATCTGCCGAGTCATGGTGTAATCAGGTGGCGGTCATGATGTAATAAGTAGCGGTCATGGTGTTATCAGATGAGGGTCATGGTGTTACCATGTGGCGGTCGTGGTGTCAATAAGTAGGTGTGGTAGCGTTATCAGGTGGTGGGCATAGTGTTATCAGCTGGCGATGGTGTTTTCAGCAGGTAGAGGTGGTAATGTCATCATGTGGCGATAGGGATGTCATCAGGTTGGGTTGGTGGTGTTATCATGTGATGGTGGTGTCAGTAGGTGGGGGTGCTGGTGTTATCACGTGGCGATGGTGGTATCAGCAGATGGGGGTAGTGGTGTCAGCAATGGTGGGGTGGTGGTAGCAGGTGACGGGTGTGGTGTCAGCGTCCAGTGCTCGGCGCTTCACTCTGCTCACTTGACGTGTCATCTCGCTAGGGTTTGTAGCAGCCGATGTATTTGTGCACTTGAACCAAAATGATCGTCAAAGAATAGTAAGTTTACTGAACCTTTCCGACCGTTTTTATTTTCGATATGCAGAAAGTTGATGGACATTATAACTGTGACATCTGTAGAGTTATGATTGTCAGGTTTATTGATTTTATTGTTGATATCTAAGAACTCGGCATTTTTTTGTTTTTAATGACAGCGCTAAATGGAAAGGATGAGACAGTAATCAAAACGAATAAAGAAAATTATTAAAGTTTCGATAGTTACATAGGGAGCGAGAGGATGTAGGTGTAGACTGACATCACATTTGACAGATATTTGAGAGTTTTGTTAAGTTTCAATGTGTCAAATAGGATGTGGGGCCTAATTGACACTTAGGTCTATGTTCATGGTGGTCCTGAAACCCATTTTGATCCACAGGGTCTGGTTTCGTCTGCAGGAAGACGAACTGCCCATATCACAGGCTGTGGTCTATTGTGTCCAAAATGACATTTCCCAAAAGTATGTTATGAAGTGTTAATGTAAATATTTAGGTAGCCGTTCGTGCTGCATTGCATACCGGCCAGCAGGAGGTGAATGCAGTAGGTCTGTGCTGCCCCATAAACTGTAGTTCGGCCTATAGACCAGGTTCACATGGGGACCAAGGATAGTTTTTTGGCCCACACTGTTACATAGAATCATTGGTGCTATAATTGTGACTAAAGAGTGCTAAGTCAGGCTGTCATTGGTCTAGACTTTAAGGATCTGATTTATTTTCTTATCATAACTTGTGTAGTACAGTGTAGATTCAAAACATTGTGTGCATTATTGAAAGTTCTTTGATTCTGGAATCAGATTGTTCAGTATGGGAATAACTGTACAATAACTCACACAAAGATAAGCTCCCAGGAAATTGAGCAAAACCTTGTGCAGAGGGAGCTTAGTTAAGGTAAAGAGAAAGCTAAAAATCAAACCTAACCCAACATAAACCTTCCCAAATGTACAGTTACCCAGCCTATCTTGCCTACCTTAGCATCTGATGTACTATAGTTATGTCCCCTAAAGTGTAGTTTCACAGCATGTAAAAATGTTTAAGTTTAGTTTTTTAAAAGGATGAGGCAGATGTTTCTTCAGTGACATGCCTTGTAAATTTAAAGAATTTATAGTAAACCAACCCAGTGCATGTCTTATTTCATGGTCTCTTGTTAATCAGAGTGAAATTACTGTGATATTTTAAGAAATAGGCTTTTCTGACATGTAAGAAATATTGCTGAAGTATCATTTACTGTAGTTATAAAGTGTAGAAACTTAAAGAAATACATAAATAGGGTCATAACCTTGAATTATGAAACTTTTTTATTATGATACCTGAAACAAAAAGAAGTATCAGTTAAACAGTGGGGGGCTGGAATGCCCTTGGATTTGGGGGATCAAAAGCTCTCAGCTGAAATTGGATTTTTAGGATTTCATAGATGTTAAAAACCTCATCTTTTATCCATAAGTTCTGTGTATTTACATAGTAATATCATTACAGATCATCTTTTATTCAGTTAATGGAACACCTTTTAATCATATTTGAATAATGAGTTTAAATATATTACTTATTCACCGGCATGCCTAATACATCTTTTATTTAATTTTTTTTTTCAAACTGTTTGTTAAAGTAGGTGGGTCAGTATATAAGTATAGTAGATGGCTATTTTGCTGGTGGCTGCCTTCAAATGAAAAGACTGAAAATGAAGCTAGAGCATTGTAAAGTAAAACTAGGAGATGTGGTGCACAGTAAACTAGGCAATGATATCAATACAAATAAAAAAGGAGATGAGTGATTTAGCATGGATATAGACTAAGAAAACTTACTGCGAGAGGGAGGCCCAGGATGATGTAGTGACCGGTCTGTTTGCAGAAAACCACATAAAAGGAATTTCAAAAAGAAGTAATCTAAACCTTGGGAAACATCAAATTGCCTCAGGTATCTCTGTAGATTGTAGATGAATTTTGATAAGATTTTATGAGTAATCATTTTATCAATCCTCATCTTATTCAAAGATGTTTCAAAATGACACCTTTGTATGTTCTTAAATGTGTACATCCTGAACCTTTGTTGGACTTTGATATAGTGTTTTATTCCAGTTACTATTTTTTTAAATGTGTGGAATTCACATACTCCAGTAAGTTCTTGGTATGTTCAGTATTTACTTTGTGATTAATGTTGTCAACTAGATCATTTTATTTTTTTTTTTTTTTTTTTTTTTTTTTGCTCAGTTTGGAATGGATTCTTGAAATGTTATGCATTTCCTTGAAATTCTTCTTGAATAATTAATTATTCATGTTAAGAATTATTTTGTATCATTTTCTCTTTTCAGTCGGGTCATCCTACCACTCACAGTTGACGAGGTATGTATGTTGTTAATAGTTTTGGTAAATATAATTTTAATTGCTACATTCTTAAAGGTGCCAAGATGAACTCTTTTGGAATAATTTGCCCATCATATGCAGGCATTTGGTATGGACAAGCCTCAGACAGTTGCAGAATATATTTTCTTACCCATCTTTGAAGGTTCCTGTGCTTCCTTTATTGACTCAGGCTCAGTTATCCAAATATAACCATGGTTGAAAGACACCATATCATCCCAACCTGGGTCTCAGCATTACTTCATAATGTAAACAAAGGGGCTTATTGTGATTGAGATGAGAGTAACAGTGTTCTGTCATATTTATACGTGTTGGTAGACCAGGAAGAGTGATTTTGAATTTGGTAAGAGAGGAAGACTTAATGTCCATGCATTGGGAGTTAAAAGGGATGATGATCTATTATGTTCATTGAGGACACACTTGGATGAAATGGGGGTGGTGGATGAAGGCTTAAATGTGCATGTAGAGCTGTATTTAAGTGATTTACAATATCTTTAGTGTTTCACATGTTGCTAAAAATCTATCTGTGGGAGACAGCTTCTAGAAAATTGTACAAATTTGAGTCTCATTGGAATGAAAGGTGGATTAAACTTGGGTACTGTAGTGAATGGGCTTAGAAGCAGTGCATTTAATTACAATAATGCTTTATTTTTGTTTTTTCTTTAATTTCAGTATTTCATGGTTCCTTAGTGTCAGTCATGCTTTGTCTGCATTTCACTTAAAGTATTCATTTAGTTTTGCAGAATTTCTTGTCTCTATATTTTTATAAGTATTCATTTAGTTTTGTAGAATTTCTTGTCTCTATATTTTTATACTAATCAAACAACACTCTACTACAGTTCAGTGACATTAGATTTATTTTCAAATCATTATCACATAGATTATAGATATGGAAAATGCTTCTTTTATGATTAAAGTAAACTTCATCTTTACAGTACCAAGTGGCACAGCTGTACAGTGTAGCAGAAGCTAGTAAAAATGAAACAGGTGGTGGAGAAGGTATTGAGGTCCTTAAAAATGAGCCCTTTGACAATTATCCACTGCTAGGGGATAAATACAGCTCAGGGCAGTACACATATAAAATCTTCCATCTTAAAAGGTAACACAATGGTTCAGTTGTTACTATTCTTTGTAGATTTTGGCATATATAAGAATGGATTTTTTCCTCATGCAAATACTTTTTTTTTGCCACATTTACAGCACAGACTGTATAGTGATCTGATTATGATAGATATCTAAACTTTGTGTCAGTTACTACTGTTTCTCATTTTTTTTGTTTCCTAATTTTTTTCTTTATACTTTCACATTTTTTTCTCTTCTGTATTAATGCTTTCCTCCAAGTATGTATATGTTGAAACATCCCTCTGTCTTTTCCCTTTTTTTGTCAGTTTAGAGTGTTAGCAAGTGGCTGCTGTTTGACTTATTTAACTTGAGAACCAAGTAGATTAATAAATTCATAAACTTATGTTTTAATTATTGTGGCTGGGTGTTCCACAATTATTTTGCTGTCAAAATGATTGAGTAAGGTTTTTCTTGTTTGATCCTTCTTTGTGTGCAGAAAAAGATAACATATTTAATGTTAGTTCAGGGTACTCTTTTTCTGACATGCAACCAGATGTTTGATATGTTGTAGTGAATGAAAGTTCAACATGGCTTTTTTTATCACGTGCAGTTAAATATCATATATTGTTTGCCAGCAAATTTAGTCGATCCGTAATCCACTTGGTATTAACGCCAAGAGAAGGAAAATAACCTCTAAGATTGCTCTTCAAACTCTACAAGTGCTAAATAACATTTTTTATATCTTCAGAGAGGTC
>JAYMFT010179022.1:0-12088 GCA_038088735.1 Panulirus argus
AGGGCGTGGGTTCAGGAGGCGGTGGAAGGCATGGGTTCAGGAGGCGCTGGAGGGCGTGGGTTCAGGAGGCGTGGGAGGGCGGGGGGACAGGAGGCGTCACAAGTTGTGTTAGTACAAGAGTGAGAACTGTCCCGCCTTGACCTGGTTTCCGGTGGTCGGGGGAGGGAGTGGGGAGACCTGGTTTGTGTGGGGAGAGGACCAGGGACGGGGGGGGGGGTTATAAGGGAGGGGGAGGGGGGGTTTAGGGGGATCAGATGGGAGGGGTAGCATGGGCGGGGGAGGAGGGGGGAGAGGCTGGTCTCTTCCGGGACATACTGCTGGAGGGCCAGGGGGGGAGGGGGGCGGTTAGGGGGTGTGCGTAGTATATAGCGATATAATACAGGAGTGAGCCGAGAGAGAGAGAGAGAGAGAGAGAGAGAGAGAGAGAGAGAGAGAGCACTCACCCTCCCACGAGTAACTCGCGTACGAGAACCTGCCAAATGTCGGGGCTGGGCCCGTAGCGCTCACCGCAGGTAACTTGCCGCCTCGCTCATCATACATGATGTATCATGTGTCAGCATCACCCCTGAGGTGGTTGTGGGACAGACCTCAGCCATATGAGTTGCTGCTGTGTTCTCCTGGTCCTCATTTGCATACGACTCCTGGTTTGCCCTGATACCACACGACCTCACGAACATTCTCGTCACAGCTTGTCGCCAGGTTCCCTTCCCTCCATCCGCAATTACACTGAGATGTTTTTAGTCTCCTTTATCTGTCTCGTGTCATCTGTAATACATCTGACTGTCCCTCCGTCTATGACTGTCCCTCCGTCTGTGTTTGCAGAACTGTAGACGGCACCATCCCACACGGCCCTTCCCTCACTCAGCCCGTCTTCAGTCGTGGGTCCAACGCCCGCCACATTGAACCACAGTTAGTCGAAACGTTTCTATCTTTTCTTCCTAGTTTATCTTTAATACGTTGATATTGTACTGCTTTGATATCAGGTGAAGTCATCATATGTGTACTGGTGTTATATATGTATATTTATCATTCTGTTTATACTGGTGATATATAAAAACATAAGAACATGAGAAGTGAGGACACTGCAAGAAGCCTATTGGCCTACTCTAAATAGGTCCTGAGTCAGTCCAGCCTACAACCAACCGACTGATCCCATAAACACATCCAACCTTCCTTTAAAGCTGCCTAAAGACCCGGTTTCCACTACTGCACCTGGCAACTTATTCCATACATCTAGTACACTATTCCCGAACCAATATTTACCCACATCCGACCTGAATCTATTTTTTTCTAATTCAAATCCATTATTTCTTGTCCTATCCGATGGCGCCATTCTAAGAACTTTGTTCATGTTACCTGTATCAATGCCCTTAACCCATTTAAAAGCTTTAATCATACCACCTCTGGCCCTCCTCCTCTTAAGTGAGTGCAAATTCAGCCTTTTTAACCTTTCTTCATAATTGAGGTTTCTAATTCCAGGAATCATTTTTGTCATTCGCCTCTGTACTCTCTCTAAACAATCTTTATCAACTCCATAGCATGGAGCCCAAAAATGTGGTCTCACCAACGCAAGATAAAGTTGCAATAATACTCTAAGAGTCTTATTGCTAACAGTCCTATTGAGGAACCCTAACATCCTGCTAGCCTTATCACGCAATGTAATACATTGTTGCCGTGGCTTAAGATCTTTGCTCACCAATACTCCTAAATCTCTTTCGCATTCTGTTTTACCACTAGTAATCTTGTCCAGTTTGTAATTAGTGTTCCTCTCTTTACCCACACAGTGTTTTGCATTTATGTATATTGCATTTCATCTTCCATGTACCCGCCCACTCTGATAATCTATCCAAATCCCTCTGCAATTTCACCGAATCTTCGTCTGAGTTTATTACGGCCCCTATTTTTGTATCATCGGCAAATTTACTTAAGTCGCTGGTTATTCTCATATCCAAATCATTAATATACATAACGAACAAGAGCGGTCCCAAGACTGACCCCTGAGGAACACCTCTGGCTGCATTGCCCCAGTCCGATGTAACTCCGTCGATGCATACCTTCTGTTCTCTGCCAGTGAGCCACGCCCTAATACAATTGAATGCACAACCACCGATGCCGTGAGCCGCTATCTCTCTGAGCAGACGCTCGTGAGGTACTCTGTCAAAAGCCTTGCTTAAGTCTAAGTAAACTATATCATAACTCATACCCTGATCAACAGTTTCAAATTCTTTGTTAGAGAAGGAGAGAAGGTCACTGAGACCTGACTTCCCTCTTGTAAACCCATGTTGTGAATCCTTAATGAGATCACGTTTCTCCAAGTGTTCCCGTATTTTGTCCGCCATAATTGATTCAAGAAATTTTCCCACAGTAGATGTTAAGCTGATATCACGATATGCATGTATATGTACGTATATCATTTTGTGTATGTCTGTTATATTGCCTGCATCTACGCCTCGTCTAATCGACATCGTGAACGGCTTTGCTATGGTTATCTTTGTGTTGTTAGGGAAGGTAGTTTGGCTCCCATCTGGCCCTGAGGCCGTTTAAGTTCACCACCTGCTTCAGTTCTGCCACATTCCGGTACGGCAACGACGTCCTCGTCACGCTGCTCACAAATTTCATCACCTGCATCTTCATTTCGTGGGCAGGACACCACGCTGTATAACGCTGCTTCCTTGAGCATCTGAGGTGCTGTGAGGGTCATTACCGCGTCTGCCTCCCGTGCTCAGAGACCCACCAACCACCAGTTTTCGTCCATCGTCTTCTTAATAAATCAGAAAACAACTTGTGGGGTGTCTTCTGTGTTTTGTATTTCTTGACTGTCATTAATTCTCTGTTCCTTTCTATGGCATGCCACGATTTCTCTGTCAACATTTACTCTTTCTCTCCCAGATCTTTTACCTTTCTGTGCCTCTTCCATACGTCTTCTTCTTCATCTTCTTCTTCTTCTCCCATTCAGCCACTGTTTCCCATCTCCTAGTATTTCCTGCTTCACATATTCGCGTCTTTCTAGTTGTTCCGACCCGTGTAAGCCTGCGTCGTAGTCCCTCATAAAATAGTGTTGCGTTGTGTGACTGGTAGACAAGATGCAGTACCAACCTGTACATGGATGGCGTCAGCTTGCAATCCCATTCCGTCAGATTCGTCAAAACGAGTCTCTCATCTGTAAGAAAGAAAGGTACATCGTATTATTAGTACTATTACTATTATTAGAGAGAGAGAGAGAGAGAGAGAGAGAGAGAGAAAGAGAGAGAGAGAGAATATGTTTTTCATCCTTTTATTTCTTTTTCTGATACGTATGTTACGTTTACATCAGACTTGCCATCACCCCTCCCCCTCCCCCCCCATCAGCACAACAAACAACCAGGACGCACCACACTCGTACCGTCTGGAACGCGTGACGTCACACATGCCCTCACCTAACCACTCATTCCTGTCAGGAATCCCTAATTGGTCGTTCAGTAATTTGCTCCGAGATCTTGTTTTCCTCGGTGGGCCATGTACCAGGTGTTGGCCCACACAGGACGCGCGTCACCCTACACTAAGGGGATCCCTGTGGGCCCACACCAGGAGAGGAGCCCCAGGAACCAACACCAGGCGGGGCCCTTAGGGGCGTCCTTCAGCCTGTGTGTATCACGCAAGGCAGAGGTGCTCTGCGAGACGCGTGAAATAGAGATTAATGAAGACCTCTTATGGCGAGCTCCTAACATGACACGGCTCTGGGGATAAAGGCATGTGTAGGGCCACAGCCCTGCCACTATATATATATATATATATATATATATATATATATATATATATATATATATATGGGAGAAGGACGCAAGTCCATATGTGATCTGGGAGAGAGAGTGACTGTTTTCGTCTTGTGCTCTCGAGGAGAGAGCGTGTGAACTGTGAGACACTTAAGTCATAAATATAAGTGAGTGTCCCCCACTAAGGATTCACTTATGTTTACTTATGCCTTAAGGGAGTGACGTAAACAAGGCGCATAAGACTGTTACTCAGAAGGATCACACACTAGACGATGGCTCCTTCAAAGGCCTACTCGTCAAACAATGGCTCTCGCTAAAAGGTCCACACGGCGGGCAAAGACTGTGTTTAAAGGCCAGTAACAATGGACAAAGGCCCCGTCAAAATGGCCACACACTAGACAATGGCTCTGCCGCACCACCCACGAATAAAGGCTCCCTCACAAGACCCCCACACAGCAGTCAAATTCATAGGATTATTCGCCATATGTGTGTAGACGAAGCATTACAGTGATACGCTAGACAAAATCCCCACTTCCCCCCCTCTCTCTCTCTCCCTCCCTCCCTCCCTCCCTCCCTCCCTCTCCCTCCCCTACGCACGCCCTGCCCCTGCTGTAGTAAAGCCATAAAGCCATAGATCACTCGGCCTCTGCGGAGGGGAAGACGCCGGTGCCAGACAAGACACTGACACATGGAGGCCAAAGCTAAATTGTTTTTAGCACCTCCGGTGTGAAGACATGACCTCACTGGCCACTACCTCGGCTCCGTTAAATGGCCCCCGACCACTGGCCCGTCCTCCTCCACCCCCCCTTCCCTCTCTCCCTCTGCTAACTGGCACCGGGTGCCACCCCTGGCCCTCCCGCGAGCACTTCCTGCAGCGGCCCACCTCGCTATAGCGGCCAGACGTCTCGGACCTCAGGGCACATCATCAACCAGGGCCTCGCGATGTCACGAGGGGAGATCGTCGCCTCGCCGAGACTCGTACGAGGGGAGGGGGCGGACAAAGAGGGGAGGGAGTGGGAAGGAAGAAGGGGGTAACAGCTGATAGTAGAGGGGAGGGGGGAGGGGTTGAGACCTCTACCCCCCCACCCCCGCCGGCCGGCCGGCCGGACGGACGGACGGTAAGCCTGTTATGTGGAACTGAAGGTGTGAACGGGGCCGCCGCCACACTTACCAGCACGACATCCTCAGCGCAAACCGTCCCCTTACACGACGACACCCGCCAGACCCTCAAACGACGCCCATGACCTCCACAGGCCTCTTGCCCGATGCCCTAGACGACTGACTACACGACTCTCAGCGCGATGAGTGACCTACTACTGCACGACACCCAGCGCGACTTCACGACACCCGTTACAAGAGATAGAGAGATAGATAGATAGATAGATAGATAGATAGAGAGAGAGAGAGAGAGAGAGAGAGAGAGGACCGGGCCAATAAGACATCAGTGAACGAGGAAAGGTTAACAGTTACCGGATGTTGCTGTGTGAGAAGCAAATTTTGGCGTTCACTGGCGTTCTCTGGCGTTCTATAAAGCGTTCCTCTGTCTTCTTCTGCAGCGTCCAGTGTGTAATGTACCTCGACCTTCTTTGTATCACTGTCAGTGTTAACAACATGCCCAGTGCCAGTATATTCAGTGACTGTATGACCTCAGACTGCTATCAATGTTAACCAGTTAACGACTGTTCACTAAACTGTGTCCTGTTCTAAACACACCCCTCAGTGTACATGTAATTTGGCTGTGTATAGACTGTAACTGTAATGTTAACAAGATGTTCTGTATATGTCATGGGTCCCTGGGCCCCACTTGGGCCCGCCTCTCACCCCCCCATGTCCCTGTGTTGTACCCACTGGACGCCCTGTACTGGCCTCCACCTTACCCCCCCCCCTTAGCCATGTACCCTTCGCCCATACTCAAAGAAAAAGGCTTTGTCTATGTATATTTAGACAATAACTGGCATTCTATGGAGTTCTCAGAAGTTCAGAGCAGCTGGAGACGGTGGCCTCATAGATAAACACGTCAGAACGCATCCCTGACAGCGACCAGCCAAGCCACACTGTGCTGGTAACGATGCCGGTCTCTGGTCTCTCTGGCCACATGGTCTATGGATGATGGGTCTCTGTATCTATGGTCTCTAGTGTCTGTTGGACGGTCTGTGGTTGTTTGGACGATTACGGTCCCAGTAGACCGGCTGTTCGTTTACTGTTTGGTATGTAACCACCTTGTTGCTCCTTGGTCTCTAATATTTGGCCTCTGGTCTTAATAATTTAGGTCTCTGGTCTCTGGCTGTTCATTACGGTCTGTAGCTTTTGAGTAAAAATCTTAGCAAATTACAAATCATGTTAATACATGGCAATGATTCGTGACGTCACATTGAAAACCTGGAGATCACGTTTTCATTTCCGTTTTCCGTTGTCTGCTTTATAACGAATTCATGCCATATTTACGACACGAATCTGAGAGATGTGATAACGTGAGGTGAAGGAACGATGGAGAATCGAAGGTCTTATTCCCTGGATCAGGAAAACTGGGGAATTTGTGATTGCGCGAGTGACGCTAAGTGGTTGATATGGGGGCCCGGGTGGGTGGGTCCTGCTGAAGCATGGCGGTACGAGCCGTGAACACGATGGCTCGTCCCGCCGGTTCCTAGTCCGGGATGACCTTTGACCTGACCCCAAAAGACTGGTTCAAAGGCTAGGACGACGTAATCACGTCGTCCAGAACTGAGGATGGCTTGCGGGTGTTACACCCGGGTCAGCCGGCCTGTCATGCGCTCCCCCTGTTATGGAGGCATGACTGTCACTCGCGCCAGGGCTCATGTTTTGCTTCGTGCTCGCGACTCGTCTGCTTCTGAAGCGGTGTCGAACTGCGGTCTTGGAGAGTTCGCTCTGAGGTGATTCATGACCAGTCTCGAAGCGGCTTCGGACCAGACGGCGTTCAGGGACCGGCGGCCATATTGGGTGGACAGCACACACGTACACCCGTGTCCCGTTTTCATTCATTCTGGTGATGTACTGATACAGTGCGATGCAGTGACCTATTCCACTGCTCGATGTGATCTCGGGCGGTGACATCTTACCGTGGAAGTGAGGAGCAGTGATTGCCAGTGACGACAGTGACCCCGAGCGCGTTGGGTCACCAGACCCGCTGTCTTCAGCCAAGAGGCCCAAGCGTCATGGCCGACCTTCCTCACTTACCATCGCTGTGTTCTTGAATTTGATCGTTGTTGCAGCGTTACGAATCGTTAACGTCACTGTTACTTGGTAGAATTACTGTATGTTGTCACTGTATTCCTGCAGTGTGTCACTGTATACACTCAGCAACCACTGCTGATTCACGGCCAACGCGCCTCGCAGTGGCAGTAGGGAGCTGTCCAGTGGGGAGTTATTTGGTGAAGAGTTTCCCAGTGGAGATCGATTCACTGGGGAGTTTTCCAGTGGGAAGCTATCCAGCAGGGAGTTAGCCAGTGGGGTTTTTTTTACTGGGGAGCTATCCAGTGGGGTTTCAGAGGTGGGAAGCCATCCAGTGGGGGTTTTTTAGTGGGGAGCTATCCAGCAGGGAAATATCCAGTGAGGTTTTTCAGTGGGGAGCTATCCAATTGCGTTTGCCAGTTGTCAGTTTCCCAGTGGGGACCTATGCAGTGCAAGTTATGAAATGGGGAGCCATCCAGCGGGGAGTTTCCTAATGGATAGCAATCCAATGGGGAGTTCTACAATAGGAGGATATCCAGTGAGGAGTTTCCCACTGGGGAGTTATCATGTGGGGAGTTTTCTAGTGGGTAGCTATCCAGTGGGGAGTTTCCCAGTGGGGAGCTATCCGGTAGGGTATCCCAGTAGGTATATATCCAGTGGGGGGTACGATGTTGCTTCGTGACGCAAAGCAACATCACGCAACGTAACAACATTACATTTTCCTATTCCATCATAGCGTCACAGTGTAGCCGCGTCACCCTGCGCCTGTTACGGTGTAACCCCTCCAACCAGCGTCCGTCACTGCGTCACATCCTTTCTCACCGGTCACCGTGACACACATTCCCTCGTCCGTCACACGGCGTCACATTACCCTCGTCACCTCGTCCAACTACCACCGCGTTATCCTGACCTCAAGTGAAGTCATCCCGTCCATTGACAACGGCCCCTGACCTCTGCTGACCTCTGACCCAGCCTGACCCCGAGGACTGACTTTCCTGCTGGCATTCCCATCTGGGTTGGAACAGAGGGGGGAGAAGGGGTGGAAAAGGGGAAAGGGAGACATTGTGGCCTCCCCCTCCCCTCTGTTGACTCTGTGCTTCCGCTAATGGGGAGGGGAAGCAAAAGTGTAAGTGATAAGGGGAGGAAGAGGGGGGTGGGGGTACTTCCCTCAGGGTCACTGTCTGGCACTGCTGGTCAGGTGTGCCCGTCACTGTCAATTATGCGACGATAATTCCTGCAGTGACTTTACTCGACAAATAATTCTTGACGATTGTGTCAAAAAACAAATAAATTTTGCAAATATTTTCCAATACTTTTTAAATGATCAGGTGTTGATTTTTTACACTTAGTAAATGATCAGGTAAAAATTTACATTGTGTCACGATAATAGTTTTTTGTAAATAGCGAGTTGTAAATTTTGACATTTTTGCAAACGCGAGAAACAAATCTTTTACACTACATTATAGTGTAAAAGTCTCATAAATGATAGTGTAAATTGCTTATCTTAACATCGATGAAGTTTATGTATTTTGTAAACAACAAGGTGTAAAAAGTTACTTTTTTTTTTTACACTCGTTAGCATAACACGTAAATAGTTTACATTACTTGTGTTTGTCAATATGTAAACCTTTCGTGTATGAAAAAGATTTTGTAAAGAATCAAGTCTTTTACACCTGTAAATGGTAAAAGTCTTGGAAAAATAATTTCCATTTGGGATAAAGTGACCTCAACACCCCCCCCCCTCTACCTACCCACCCTCAGGGTGACACAGGTCGAAGGTCAAAGTCATTTACTTGATTCAGGAAGGACTTGAGGCGGGTCGACGCTATGGTCGAGTGCGGCTTGGCTTTACATACGGCTATAGACCCAAGTTACAGAGTAGATATATATCATTATCAGTCTTCCTGACATTGCTATATTCATCTATCATCATCTATCTATCTATCATCATCATCTATCTACCATAAATAATCTACGTCTCATCATCTAGAAAACATGATTTTTATATGGGTAGAAAAAGTAGTTCTACAGACGTCTTAGTTGTTCGTTCAATGTTCTACATCCATCCTAGTGGTCCACAGTAAACTGCAGTTGTAGACTGATAACAAAAACAAAGAAAAAAAAAAGAAATAAACAAAATCTGTGAAAGAAAACGGGGCGTGGGGTCGCCCGACCCATGGCTGTAGACTGTCCAGGATTTGCCGCCAGAATAAGGAGACACAGGGTGGATGCCCCTCCTCTCCCTGGTCATGGCATTCTGTGGACAGTAGAACAAGAACAAGAACAACATCATCTTAGATATTTAGAAAACCTGAGCAGGTTTTTAAAAAACGTGTGCGAAAACTTGAGGCGGGGTTTTTGAAATTCTTGTGTCCCTTGCCTTGGGCTACGTCCCCGGGGAGGTTAGCTGGGGGTCACGGCAGCTAATTACAGCTAACTAGGTCAAGTGATTGGTTAACACTCATTAGGGGAGGCCGGGAGACGCGGTGGGGGGGGGGGAGGCGGATGGGGGATGGGGAGAAGGGGGGGGGGTGTGGGGGAGAGTGTAAGAAGTTTGCAGACGGAGGAAATATTTTCTGTGAGTTGTAATGTCTGTGAGGTTGTGAGAGATATGAGAGGTTTCTGAGAGATGTGTTTGTTTTTGTAGAGATATGAGAGGTTTGTGAGAGATATGGAAGTTTTTACAAGAGATGTAAGAGGTTTTGAGAGAGATTTAGAGTTTTGTGAGAAGTG
Organism: Panulirus argus; assembly: GCA_038088735.1. Classification (NCBI taxonomy): domain Eukaryota; kingdom Metazoa; phylum Arthropoda; class Malacostraca; order Decapoda; family Palinuridae; genus Panulirus; species Panulirus argus. Next base: position 9,675 of record JAYMFT010179022.1, read on the forward strand.
AGAAGATTGTGAGAGTGAGTTTTTTTCCTCAGAAGAGAAAATTATGTGATGAATGTGAGACGACTGAGAGAGTTAGAACATGTTTTTTGGGGAGAGATGTTACCGGTTTTATGAGCTATAAGTCTTTACAATTAATGTAGAAAGATTTTGACACATACAGAATTGTGAGAGAGTTACAGGGGAAATATGTAATGGATTCAGAAGGCCTTAGGCAGGCGTAGAGGCTCTGTGAGACAGAGACACAATTCTGAGAGATATGAGAAATCTGTGAGATTTACTCTGGTCAACAAAACTGAACTTTTTTTCTCTCATTAAGGATGCAGTGTAACTTTTCTGGACCTATTTCCGATGCAGATTAAGAATCTTTAGTCCGTTTCATTACAACACGTCTCATTTTCTTTCTACGGATACTTACTCTTCCAGTTCAACTGCAGCTACTTGATGCATGGGCGAAGGTAAAATGATAAGATTTATACCAGTTCAAACGTTTTATTGCAGAAATTCAGTATTGCTGGGCAGAAGGTTTACAAAGAAGATATTATCCAGAGGGACAAGATAAAAGCGCTGAGCTCTAGACCTCCTATGGTGCTCTGAGTCAGCTTCGTCCCTGCATAACATCCAGCAGTAACCTGCAAGCATTCCTTCATTCCAGAAACCCTGGAATCGATGCTCCATCGCGCTGATGTCCTGATGGAAGCGCTCTCCTTGTTCGTCAGACACTGCTCTGTTCTCCGCAAAACGTCCAGATGTGAACGGAGGAAACGCACCTCGAGCGACATCCCACAGCAGCACAGGATTTCAGAAGTCTTTTCACGCCGCCTTCAGATCCGGAGATCTTATATTTCCGCTAAAAATTTTAACACATTCAACCGAAAGAGTTCCAGGCCTCCAGCTCCAAGATGTGTGCTGGAGCTGTGGGCTTTCAGGAGTTCCTTTATCTGCGGACCGACGAAGAGGCCTTCTTTCGACTTGGTCTCAGTGGTCTTCGGAAATTTTTCCACCACATACACGAATCCTTTCGAGTTCCTCTTGGCTCGTGTTTTCACAAATGGCTTCATGAGACCAGGCTGTATGTAGAGTGGGGGAAGAAGGACATTTTGTACATCAACCAGCAGCTCATCCTGGCTCATAAGATCTCCGTTGAGGCCAGTCCGACTCCATATAATGCCTGGAAGTTGCTCGACTTTCCCAGAGGCACACACACAAAAACAAACAAACAGTATTTCGTAAATCCCGACTGCATTCTCATCATGACGCCGTTCGTTTTCAAGTCCCCACGTATTTTCCTTTTGTCATTTTTGCATTTCATGGCATCTAGGAATGCCTGTGTGTTCTCATAACCCTGTCGTCTCATGCGCGCTGAATGCCCTACAGGAAGGGAGGGTTTCCTGTTCCCCTCGTGGAGCAGCAGCGCCGCTTCCAGACTTCTCTTGGATGAGTCGGTGAACAAGACGCCTTGAGAGGGATCATCGCGCTCTTGGGGATAAGCAGCGGAATAATGCGTCAATGTCGTCGCCAAAATAGAGCCGCCCATACGCGGGAAAATGAGACGTGAGAGTCTGACTCCTTTTCTTGAAATGCGTTATGAGAGCGTCCTTCCTGGGCAGACATTTGCCTTTTAGACGAGAGGCTGAAGGTCAGCTTTATCTTTCGGCAGAGCCAGATCTCCTCTCACGCAAAGCAGAGGCGATACGAGAAAACGGATTGCATTTTTGGAAATCAGATTCAAAAGCTGCATCACGTACGCCACCAGCCGTGTGTGATGGAGATTAGTGGGTTGACCAGTTTTATGGGAGTTTTGTGAGTTGTGTAACGGATCTGTGAGGTATGTGAGAGCTTTAATGAGGTACAGTGCCTGTGTTACTGAAAGAAATGAGAATTATTATGCCCGAGGGACATAAACAGACTTGTGAAGGTATTTTGAGTTATGAACTGGCTTTTGTGAGATGTCATTGATGTTTGTGAGAGACGAGTTAAATGTGAGAGATGTGGGTCATGAATGAGAAATATGATGGCCTTGAATGAGGAACAAATCTCATCCGTGGCACAAGAATTTTGTTAGGCAAAAATCTGAGAGAGTGAGAGAGCGAGAGACTCATATGAGTACAAAAAAAAAAAAATCTGAGCATTATGAGAAAAGCCTTACAGTGACTGGTTCCATTTGAGTAGACCAATAGATTGTCCACTCGTGATGGAGTCTACCTAAAGGTTTATAGGAGTTGATCATAGATCATCTACCAGTGACGACATCTGCTTTACGTGATCTGTGTCGTATTTTATGACGTGCCATAGGCCTGTCTTAGGCCTTTTGTGGTAAAGGAATATTAGGAATGTTGTGTCATACAGGCGTATGCCACAGGAGCACTGTATCAGTCCCTCATCGTTGTGATACTATTTAGTCTGTAATCCCTATT
>JAYMFT010179033.1:0-12088 GCA_038088735.1 Panulirus argus
GAGAGAGAGAGAGAGAGAGAGAGAGAGAGAGAGAGAGAGAGAGAGAGAGAAAGGTTTTAAAAGTTTTCACAAATTTCAGAGTAAATAAAGCAAGAATTTCGTCAGAAAAAGTTGTCTTGCTGATAGAAATCAGCAACTATCACACGACCTTCATCTTTACGCTCCTGAATGAGAGCGAATCACTCCAAGGATCACCACACGACAGTAGACGACAGTAAGGAGCCAGGGAGACACCCTGTCTGTACAGGACCGCCTCGTCCAAGGGCCTTCCAAGGCGACGGGGCTGGTCAGGTCCCCCTGCAGGAGACGATGGCAAGGACGTGGGTGGGTGGGTGGGTGGGGTCGCGTGTGGAGGTCACCCACCCGCACCGTAACCCGTAAATCAAGCTGAATTATAAGGTGTGGGCACTTTTGAGTCACCGTTTTATGGGGGGGGGGGTAATACAGTGAGCTGCTCACTTACAGAATATCTTCGACTTGTTCGTCGGTAAACAACACTGAGGTTTGGGATACGATATCAAAGAACGACTGAAGGTCTTGGTGACCCGAGGGATATGACCACATCGGAGACCAGGCGGATTCCGTTAATGTGACAACCACAGCACCGAAGGCGTCCGACAACAATAGGAAATACAGTAATACAATAACCTCTGCCTGTAGTTGCAGTTGCCGTGAGCACCACAACGTCTTCAATACAATTCTGTCAAGAGTGGCATTACGAAACTCATGTCTTCCGGACTGCACTAAAAATAGGCGAGCAGCGTTGGACCTGAAGAACGCTCACAGGCCCTAGATGATCTCAAAGCCAGGAAAAGTTCTGCCGAGCTGATGCAAAACAGTATAATCCCACAAGACGGGAAGTCCGGCAGGGTCCCGGGTAACCAAGTGGTGGCGGGATTCGAACCTTGGGCCCCCGGCACGATGTGATGTGTTTATGTTATGCGAAGGTGTTCCAATCTTGCCACTCGGGGAGGTAACCCGCACCCCTTTTCTATTAATCATCCCACTCCCCTTATACTCGTATGGCCGGCCACTCCCCAGCGCCCCACAACACCTCTCCCCTTCCCCCATCCCACCCTTAGCCACTCCCCACCAGCGGGGCACAGACAGGTGACGGAGGGTCGAGTTGTGTGTGTGTGTGTGTGTGTGTGTGTGTGTGTGTGATGAAGTGCGACTTCTAGGGTGTGTTGAGGTGCGGCCACTGGTGTGTGTTAAGGTGCGGCTGGCCGTTAGGGGTGTGTTCAGGTGCGGCTTCTGGGGCAAGATACACCCCAGAAGTCTGGACACCCGGTAGCGTAAGTACCCGGGTCTCTCCCTGGCGTTAAGTACCTGGGTCTGTAAGTACTTAGGACTGCCACTAGTGTAAGTCCCTGAGACACAATGGTGTATGCACCTGGGGCTCCCACTTACTATGAGTGCCTAGGTCTTCCACTAGAGTAAGTATATGGGTTTGTCAGTACTTGGGATTCCCAGTTTCTTTCCATGCACGTCGAAGCTTTGGAACTCTCTACCTTCTCTTGTCTTTCCCAATAACTATAACCTGACTTTTTTTCAAGAGACAGGTTTTTCACTTTCTCAAAAATTTGTAAATACTTCCTCTGGCTTTTTTCACCCTTTCTCAATTCTCTCTATTAGGGCCCGGCCTTGATGTGGACTTTTGTCCGTGACTAGAGCCTTCAACATAAAAAAAAAAGAAAGATAGCTAACAATATACAACGGTAACGGACGACAGACAATATCACCCACGATAGACAATGACCCTCCCCCCCCCAACGATAGACAGCCCCACAATTCATGGATCATTCATTGCTCGGCGGGTCAGATATTACACCATGCAGCCACATTCCCTTCTTGCCCGGAGGCGAGGCGGCCGCTGACTCACCCGCTGGCTCCCTCCAGGCGGGCTGTGAGTCACGCCCCCTCGCCCCTGGCACCCCGCGAGAGACTTTCAGAATCCCCCGTGACGCGAGCGAGCGCCCCCGTGACGTCACAGGCATTCCCGTGGCGTCATGAATCCCTGGGCCGGGCGAAAAATAAATGGAACTGAGAAAAAAAAAGTTTCGTTATTTTGGGAAGTTTGGCGAGAGTTCCCTTACGAAAATGATGCAACTGTTAAGTGTAAATCTTCCGTGATGTTTTACTTAAAACGTTGTATAAACGACAAATGAACTACCGGTATTAACACTTTGTAAAACAAAAGTTTTTGCAAAAAGAAAAATATAAAAATGTGACCGCTACTAAAAGTATTCTTTTATTAGGCAGATTATATAACTTTTTTACCTTTTTCTTTTTACACAGCGGTGTCTTTACGGTAGTCTGAGCGGGCGATAAACGTGTGTGTGTCTGAGGTGTTTTAAAGGTCAGTTCTGGATGGACAGAAATATCCAACAACGTAATGTATTTCTTATCTAAATGGCCTTTGGTATTTTTTTTTTTCCCAGTTTGACACTAACCAATTTCAGGTCTTCGTTTAGGCTACCCGGTGCCACTACCAGCAGCCTGGACTACCCGGTGCCACTACCAGTAGCCTGAACTATCCGGTGCCACTACCAGTAGCCTGGACTACCCGGTGCCACTACCAGTAGCCTGGAGAACCCAGTGCCACTACCAGTATAGCCTGTGCTACCCGACCCTGTTCTAATACCCAACTTGGAACCACAACCCGACCTTGCTCCACGCCCGATCTGGTCTCAGTACTTGACCCTGTTGGCTGTACAGCCTGACCTTGCTTCCCTACCCGATCCGGCCACACAGTATCTGACCTATCTTCACTACCCGTCCAGTCTTCACTGCTCGACCTGGCTTCACTACCTGACTTGGTTTCACTACTCGACTTGGCTTCACTCCCCGACCTGACTTCATTACCCGACTTGACTTCATTACCTGACTCATCTTCACTACCCGACCTGTCTTAACTACCCACCCAAGGGTGAGTTCCCTCCTGATCCTAAAGCATGGTGAGGATGGAGTGGGGGTAGAGAGAGAGTGGGAGTAAGTCTATTGGTCACTAGCGGTACCTCCCACCACCCTTCCCGTACTACGACGCAGGTACTTTCTCACCGGATGCGTCAGTGCTTTGAGTCACCTCCCACTCCCACAGGGGGTCACTGACTCACCTGGCTTACCCAGGCGCTGCGTCACCAGTCTGAACCACTCTCCACTTAAGGAACCACCAAAGTCAACCACTTCCAAATAATGTAACTTCTGCCAAGTGGGTTGGTACCAAACCTTGGACAGGACGCCCCTCACCTGCCTACCACTGCCTTCTCTATCATTTACACTCGAACCATTACCGTGCAGGTGAATGGATGGTTACCTGGGCTTTAGGTCTATCGACTAACACTATCAACTGAGACCGTTAGCAAGTTACAACCAGCAGTCGAAAAATACTGAACACCTTTAGATGATTCTAAGACCACATCCGTACACACCCTCAGTAAAGTAAGTCGCTATTCCAGTTAAAACATCTTGCCAAACCCATCCTTCCTCCAGCTATTTCAGTTCACCCCCTGAATGATATCGCAGTTCCCGCTGAACACCACTTACAGCCCACTGACCCAACTGTCCACTAACCTAACTCACTCATCCACAAACCATTAACCTCATTACCTCTAACCCTGTAATGCCCTCAACCACTTAGATCGTCGGGAACGTGAACTTTCAGTGTTCCCCCATCATTACTCACGGCACTCACTACCCACTTGCACTCATACATTCACCGATGAAACACCACTAGCACCCATTTTTTTTTCTTTTTACTCAAGCTTCACCTACACATCCAGCATTCATTTAACCCCACCTCTACAGCTTATCCACCACCACTACCAACCCCCACTTACCACTAGCTCCCTTACCAGTCACCCACTGTTCCCCCCGCTCCCCACACTCCCTCCTAGTTCTGGTATCCATCCGGCCACAGCACCCCAGGACTCACCCACTAACCCGTGTGGACCCCAGCCCGGGGCCGAAGGAGGGGAGGGGAGTAGAGGACCTCACCTTGCATACTGAGGCTTCCCTCTTACGTCACTAGGAATCCCCCCCCTCCCCACCCACCACAAGAACCAGTACGACCTACCGACCAATCTTTCGTTCGGTCGGAACGCCTACGTTAAACCAGGGTGACTGTGGTCTCTACCTGCCGGATTTCCCTGCCCTGGCCCGGGGCCCTGTCTCTGGACCGGCGGCGGGCGGGACGCAAGATACCATCTGGTCCTACAGGTTCCTCTCCTGCCGGGCCGAGCGACGGGGAGATGGCCCGGCGGGAGAGGGGGGGGGGGGCTGCTGCTGCTGCTGCAGCAGCTGCTTTGGGTGTGTGTGGGGATGGTGGAGGGGGACTTGGTCGTGGCTGTAGCAACACAGGAGGAAGAACAACGACCACCACGACTTTAGAAGCAGGAACCTCTGCCAATATCACCATCACCACCACCACCACCACCACCACTATCGTCTCTACACCACAACTACCACGACCACCCATCCATCTCCACCAAGTCATCAACATTCTCGGCGACTTGCGGCTGACTGGGAGACATGAAGTGATGCATGGGAGGATGTGTTTGTGTGTGTGTGTGGGAGTGGGAGTGGAGGCTCCCACGGCAGGCTTCTTGTGCACACCCCACACCACCCAACATTCACCCTCCTGTGTTTACTTGGAAATATCATCACAAGCGTGCAACTCTGGCTGCCGCCCACACGCCCCCCTCCCCTCTCTCTCTCTCTCTCTATCTATCTATCTTTCTTTCTCTCTCTCTCCCTCTGCTTCTGGACTTAGCATTGGCTCATGAATTTCCCATGTGCTGTCTTATGACCTTTGGCGCCGGAAAGATCCCTCCACCACACTGGTACCACCACCACACCTCGGAGGGAGGGAGCTCTTGTTGTGGTTAAGTCCTCAGTGGAAATGTCAGGGCCGAGCGGAGGGAAGGGACGCATAATATGAAAAAAACATTTGACAAAAAGAAAAAAAAAAGTCTGGCTTGTGTATGCTTTTTTTTTTTCCACTGCAAAATTTTGATGATACACTTTCAAAACAAACCTCATTTCTGCAGTGGTTTTATTTCCCTCATAACCATCATTCTTATCTTTCATCCCAGGCGGCCGTAGATGGGGATATGCTTTTGCCCCGTGTCATGTTGGGCTGGTAAACAAACATAAAAGATGGCGTTGCACTGCGGTGGCCAGGAAATTGATCGTCCGGTTGCAAACTGAATGCAGTGACTAATGAAAGCCTCAGGACGGTTGAACATAACAGTGAAGTGTCCCCAGGGATCAGTCTAATCTCTTTATGGTATATGAAAATATATATACTAATAATGATAATAATAATAATAATAACAATGATAATAATAATAATAATAATAAGGCACTGACTGCAAATTATTTTGCATAATATAAGAAGTTCCAATCAACATTAATCTGGGAATCAAAAGCTAAGAACTAAACATTTACAACTAGACCACGTACGTGCTGACTTACACTGGCCTCAGCAAGCGGCAAATGAATTTCAATCCACCAACATTTGCAAAGGATCACACATCGTCGGCGGTAAAGAAGGAAAAGAAGAAGAAGAAGAAGAAGAAGAAGAAGAAGAAGAAGAAGAAGAAGAAGAAGAAGAAGAAACTCCACTATGACCTTTGCTGATCCACATGCCATGAATGAGGAGAAAGACTCACTGGTAGTAAGCAATGAGAAGAAGCTGTAGAAAAGACAAACAAATCTTTTTTAGGCTTCGTAACTGGGACATTCGAATTCGTCGAAGTAACTGATCCATAGCCTTCACTGGTTACCCGCGGGTCCCTTCAAACGGTTGGAAAAGACATATCAGAATAGAGTGCAAGAGAGGAGCTACCAGGACGGTATACCCAGACGGTGAAGCAAATCATGCGTCGGCCGTCTAGACGCCCTTATTCAACAGAAGCGTTCGAGATCATCATCTGCGAGGAATCTCGATTCAAATAGCTATTTAAGACTAGATCAACGTGACCTTAACGCTCTCTTCACTGATCTCTCTACATCTCTCATCTCTTCTCCTCCAACGAAAAGTCTCCAAAAGGCTTCAGTGTCCTGTTGTTGCTCTTTTTTGCATTCCTCTGGACACCAGACTGAAGACGGAATGCAAGTTGGGACGGTACGAACACTTGCATGCATCGTGGGGATTTGGATTTCGTGCTCGCAAGGACCTGAGTCTTAGTGACCTTGGCTGGCCGCTGCTCTCCGCTGAGAGTCAGGTCAACGAGGTCTCGGTATATGATCGACCTGGCTGGCCGGTGTCCTCATCTGGGAGTCAGATCAACCAGGAACTAGTCTGGTGACCTGATTGGCTTCTATCCCTCAACCTTGTGGGGGAGGGGGGTGGAGGGGGTGGTCTGGTCTTGCGACCTGGCTGTCTGCTGCCCGTACCTGAGGGTGTTGAGGGAGGGAGGGAGGGAGGGAGGGGTCAGGTCATCCAGGAAGCCCCACTGCACCGCTCCGCCAGAAGCCTGACTGACCCTCCTGAGCAGTTCACACGCTTCGGGACGGCATTTGCACATTAGAGCCACCACTGTGACCGCGCCACTAACGCCATTATCACTCGTGCCACTACCACTAACACCATTAACGTGGGTTTCACTAGGCGCCGACCTGGAAGGTGGGTGGCTGGGTGGCTGGGTCTCCAAGCGGGAGGCACCCCGGCCATACACACCGCGTCGGAGGCGTTCTCATCCTCGCGGGGGATCACGTTGTTCACTGTCGTCGTGAGTTTTCCCTCGAGAGCATCTGCGAATTAGGAGAGCAAGGTCAGGTGACGAAAAGAGAGAGAGAGAGAGAGAGAGAGAGAGAGAGAGAGAGAGAGAGAGAGAGAGAGAGAGGAGATTCGGACGACTCACTGGACGATTGGAATGGTTCGATGTATCTGAATCTAGAGAGTTCAGAGTGTGCGGCTAGAGCATGAAGCTAAATTGCTGCGTTGATTTCTTAGAGCAGCAATGCTAGACTTCAGCTTTCCCCCAGCATGCACCATGTCGACCGACTGACGAAGCTGTTTTCGTGGGACCGCAGGTGTTGCTGCTTCAGCTAACGCTGTCCGCAAGAGCGAGAGGCGGCACCGCATCACCCCTCACCGCAAGAGGGTAAGCGTGAGATTCCCCAACATGGTCGGTAACCTACGTCACCACGATCCCCTTCCTAATCCTGCCCCTCGTATCTGTGTAACGCTGACCTCGGCCTCTGCTTAGCACTGTATGGGGAGGATTTCATTACATCGTTAAGAATATCAATCTGTGATTAACCACAAGCGTACTGTTCGTAGGATTTCTCCTCATTAAATTCATTTTTTTTCTCTCTCTCTCATCATCAATATTTCAACACGGAGGACGTTTAATTGTCAGCAATTTACACACACACACACACACGCACGCACACACACGTCTCTCAAGTCGACGAAAATTTGTCTGTGAAGGAGTTCCTATAACGTGATGATTTTGTTGTCCCGCTGATAAGCAAAGTTGACGCGCCTGACGTCCGCGACCCCGGTTCCTCCTGACGGGTTCCCACCGGCGCTGGCAGGCGAGGCAAGGGCAGGGGGTGGGGAGAGAGGGGAGACTTTCTGCTGAAGCCTGGTTGAGGTGTGCAAGGAAGGGGGAAGGGAGGGAGGGAGGGGAGGGGAGGGGTGGGAAGGGGGAGGTGAGGGGGAGGGCTTAAGAAGACTCAAGCCTCGGCACCTGAATCGCAAGATAGGGACCTCAGGCCCTAGTGGTGCCATCCGTCGAATCCTCCCTCCTTCCCCGAGACCTTCCCAGACCCCGTGACCATACGTAGAACGGACCAGAACCCCCAGAGGCCCCACCTAGAATAGACTAGGACCCAGGTGGCCCCACATGGAATTAACCATGCGCCGTCGACTGCAGGATTCGAACCGATGCGCTCGAAGCTCTTCCATCAGGGAGGTCAGGAAGCCCTGCCGTCAGGGAGGCCAGGAAGACTCAAGACGTAACCTCTCCCGAGGTGCAGAAGGCTCCGACGCTCTGGAAAAGCCACCCTTACGCCTTCAACATAGATTTTCCACAAACTTGATCATAAGAAAACTTCGTCTTCGCTAACGGCGGAAACTCCCTCTCTCTCTCTCCCACACACACACACACACACACACACACACAAATTCGGGTATTTTTAGCAACTTATTGGCGCTGGGAGGCGAGGAAAAACTTCTATTAAGTTACACGTCAGAAACGGCGGGAAATTTTCTCTCGACGTATACGTGTTTATATACCTGGAGTGACGGGAGATGGTTTGGTATTTTTAATCTCAGGATATCAAATGCCTCATTAAACTTGTCTTCTCAGTGTCACCTTTTCATTCGGCAAAGCTCAAGGAGGAGGAGGAGGAGGAGGAGGAGGAGGATGAGGAGAAGGAGGGGGAGGAGGAGGAGGAGAAGGAGGAGGAGGAGGGCGCTGAGTTACGGCTTCGGGAAACTGCTGTGCTCTGTAGCGAGCGCACCCGTACTACTGTAGCTGTGGGGTGTTTGCCGTATGCTCTACGACCGTACTCAATTTTTTTTATGGTGAACAGGGACGGGAGAGGTGGGGGAGAGGGGGAATGGGGAAGAAAGGTAGGGCTGGATTAGGGAAGGTGAGGAGGGGGAAAGGGGAAGGGGGGGGGGGCGAAAGAGGGGCTGGGCTCAGGAAAAAAGAAAAGTCGTCGAGTGTAAAGATGTGTTGGTGAAGGCTTGTCTTCCCTCTTGTCCTGAATTTTACGTGTCTACGTTTGTGCTAACAATCATAACTCACAAGTTCCTGGTTATAACACCAGGGATGTTATAATACTAAGTGAAGACCAAAATGTCTTGAAAATGAGCTTTACCGACTCTTCCACTTCGTTCAGAACAAAGTAATGACGTCTTCGGAAACTAGACTTGGGGTCGGTCCTCCCAGACTAGGAGAGACTAAGGGCCACGTACATAACAATAGTGTATGTGTTCTTAGAAATACCCTTGACGCCTGAAGGTGTTATAGAGTTTTCGACTGACGGTTATAAGTTGAAGCTGACAGCCTCTGATGACTCCTGGGAGTTCTTCCTTTGTCTCGGGTCAAGTTTGGTGCTTAAGGATAACCATTACTCCAACACAACCACCCTTTTCCTTACTCTCTCGCGCGCTCCTCGCGTCCATACAACTCTGTGTCATGTGTATTACTCTCAGACGACGACACGACCCCCTTGGATTTGATGGCCAGACCTTTTGACCCAACCACGAAAGGCCTGGCTATCATATCTAAAGACGTCGTACCGTTTATCTCAAGGGTCGTAACGCTGGGCTCGAGGATCGTACCGTCGAGCTCAAGGGGGGGGGGTGCGTACCGTTATGGCGCTCAGGGCTCGTACCGTCATTGCTCAAAGGTATATCAAATCTAACTCGGGAGCCTTTGTTTTTGCTGTGGCAATTCAAATCTATAATAACAATTCTTCTATAACCCGTAGCCAATGGATTACCGGGAACGGTGCAATATTATAACCCGTAATGATGGTACGTGTCAGTTCTTCCATCCCCGAGTTATAAAACGTTACCTCCACCCGGATAGACAGGCTGGTAATCTCTCCGGCCGACCACAGTCTAGCCGCCCACCACAGTCTAGCCGGTCTGCCGCTGCCTATCTATCGGGTGGGGTGGGCCACGCCACATCTGATCCATTAACTCTAAATTGTGAAAGTCTGTACAAGGTCTAGACGACGAAGCTGCCTTGCCTTGCCTGCCTGGCTGCCTGCCTGTCTGCTTGCCTGCCTGCTAGGGTTCGAATCCAACAAGAAGTAAAAAAACACTCAAGCATTTATTCAGTGGATTCCTTCAAATTATGTAAATACTACAGAGGGTTTTTGTTCTCCCGGTAACTGGAATATAATTTGATACACTCGAATACCTTGGGAGGTCTAGGAAGGGGGGTGGAACGTTCAGACGTGATGACAGGCGATCCTGGTGCGGTCGTGGGGCACTGGTGGCGCCTGGTCGAGAGGACCTGGTCGAGGGAGGGTTGACCCTTGTAGAATGACCCGAAATCAGCCTCCTCACCAGCGGGTCTTAAGTTGTCGAACGCATCAGCTCAAGTAGGGGCGGATATCGTTGTTATTGTTGTTGGATGGCTGGGGAGATTTAGTGAGCCGGGGGGAAAACTGTGGGGAGCTTGGGAGATTAGCCTGTGGAGGGCACCTGCGGCTCCACCTCATCATCCCGGTCGACAATAAGGCTCCGGCAGGTAGTGTGGCCGCCCTACCTGTGATTACTGCCAGGTCACCTTTTTTGTGCAGGTCTGGGCTACTGTTTACCGGGCGATAAGGGAGGGAGGGAGGGGGGCGGCGACCATGGCGCGTGGGGGGGGAGAGAGAAGGAGAAGGGTGAAGGGCAAGGGTGTGGGAGGGGTTGATTGGATGGTAGGGAGGGATCCGGTTGGGTGGAGATTAGGTTGTATTCCAGGGGAATCCAAGGGAGTTGATGGGGGGCCAAGAAGGATGGAATTTACTTGTGGGAGGAATCCAAGGGAGATGGAAGTTACTTCGAAATGACCCTTAAGTGTAAGGTCATAGGTCACGAGGACATCATACTTCAGGGTCGTGCCGTTGGGGGTGTCAATGGCTGAGCTCCCTCTCCTCGCTTGGCAAGGCGCTTTGGAGAAAATATCAACCCCCCCCCCCCCGTCAACTATCATGCTAACACCTTACCTTACTTTGCCCTTTGGGTAGGCTCTACCTTCCTGAGCTGTGGATCGAGGTCTTTGCTATTAGCCAAACGGGTAAATCTTTACAGGAGAATATTCAACAGCTTCGGAATCAAGCTCAATATTCAACAATGCAGACTATTCACATCCAACGAATTGGGACGAGTCAAAAATATTTTTTTTTACCTTTGTGTGTCACTTATAAAGAGACTTATTGTCGAATCCTCTTTTATCTAAGTTTACCGCACCAAAAACATGAACGAGGGAACGTATAGATTAGATAATACCTTAATGAAATCTCTGTTGAAATGTGGCAAAATTAAGAAAGCAGCAGCTGACCTGACGTCCTTTGCCGGGGTAGAGGGACGGGCCACTTTACCGTTCTGGCCAACTTTTGCATGTTTCTCAGATCAACTGTTCCTTGTTTCCTCAGCTGTGGCGTAAGCTGGCTTTCTACGTATTCTCCTGTGGCGTAAGCTGGCTTTCTACGTATTCTCCTGTTCCTATTGACTCTGTGTCATTGAAAATGGCTTGAAATACGGACGAAAGCTTGGAGCCTCTGCGTTTATTTTTCCACCCAGTTTACTTATATATATACTATGAGAGCCAGTCTGCAACAGCAGCATCACTACATCCTTCAGTCCCTCCACAGCAACCTGTCTGGCTCCATGTACAAGTTAAGAGTTCGAGAGTTCAGGGAAGGGGGGGGGGGAGTCTTAACACCCTCGAGCACGACGGCCGTACGACCACTCGAGCACCAATAGCAGGACCCCTTCGGTACGACCAGCGAGCCAACGGCCGGAGACCAGCCACACACGGAGAGAGACAGTTAAACCCCCCATGGGTGGATCGCTGACAAAAAAACCTGAAAGTCCACTTTTTTTTTTTTTGTCTCATCTCGTCAGTCGGACTTTATTTCCAGAGGCGCCCCAGCGTGTAGAGAAAGTCTGAACCAGACGCCGCTACCTGTGCGGATGACATCACTTTCATATTCTTTTCTTTTTTATTTGAAGAAAATTGACAAAAACCGCTGTTAATAGTCCAGGGTAATTTTCACGAGAAAAAACAACTTTTTGTTTCAAAACTGGAATAATATAACATAATGAAAGTGCTTCTTTCCGCGAAATAAAGATAGAAAATGTCGAAAAAACGCCACTCTGGGTTGACATACAGCGTTTACATGTACCAACAATATCATCCTATTCTTATCTTTTTTTTCGGAAATTGATGATCGGTTGGCGGGATATATAAAGCCGATGTTCTGTGGGAGGGGGGGGGGGCGATCTCATTTAGTAGATGGTGGACAGCGATCAACTCAATATACGTCCTGTGGTGAAGGACATTCAACTGATTGTAAGTCTCACTCGTTTTTTTTTTTTTGGGAGGGACGTTTAGAGACGCAGATC
>JAYMFT010179044.1:0-12088 GCA_038088735.1 Panulirus argus
ATGTAATTTCTTTACTCCTGTGTATGTATGTACAAACACACTCACACACACCTCAGCCTTAGGCAGGTACCCATTTATCGACCAGCCTTGAGGGGGGGGAATGAACACCTGGGTTAGCTGTAGGCCGACTGCCACGCCCAGCATTCCAACCCATGTAGGTCTAACCCCCGGGCTGTCCCGTGCTGACTCATGGTCAGTAAAGCTAACCACTACACCTCGGAGGCCCGTGTGTATGTGTGTGTGTGTGTGTGTGTGTGTATTTCTTTGTTATATACACATACTTGTAGTTATTGTCGTAGGTGTAAAGTTATACGGGCACAGGTGGGTGTTCACTTTGTTCTCTGGTACTTGAAGTGGGTATTAACATACCATATATTGCCTTATGTCCCGCGTGTGTTGTATATATGTATCAGGGAGAGGCAGTCTGGCCTCTGGGGAAATTAGGGCAACAGTTTTTCCCCGATACCTTGCTGGCCCAGAATGAATAGTTCGATTGATTATCAGAAACTTCAAAAAAAGACATTGTCTCCCGCGTTTTTTTTTTTATGTCTGTCTGTCTGTCTGTCTGTCTGTTTGTGTGTATGGATGTATGTGTTTTCTATCTCCCTATATATATATATATCTGTCTGTCTGTACGTAAGTTTGATTTTCTCCTGATCTGTCTGTCTTTCTGCATGTCTGCTTGTATGTATTTTTTTCTGTCTCTGGGTCTGTCTGTCTTTCTGCATGTCTGCTTGTATGTATTTTTTTCTGTCTCTGGGTCTGTCTGTCTCTCTGTCTGTCTGTCCGTCTCTGTGTATGTTTTCTGCCTATATATTTGTCTGTCTGTATCTGTTTATGTGTTCTGTCTACAAGTTCTGTCTGTGCGTCTGTGCGTGTGCGCTCGCCAGTCGAGCCAAACAGTGTCCCATGTACTGTGCAGGGTTCGCATCCTCCTTCACTCCTCCCCCTCCCTCCTCCCCCTTTCTTTTACATTTATCCCCTCCCCTCGTATACTCCAAACACCCCCCCCCCCCCACCACCACCATTTTAACCCCTTCCTCCCTCATCCCACATCTCACTTCACGTCTACTTACAAGCAAACCCCTCCGCCCTGTACTTAACGTCAACTTGACAGGCGAATCACACACCCTCCAGTACTTAACATCCACTTGCGAGCTAACCACACCATCCTGTGCTGATCAGCAAGAGCAAGAACAATTGCATTCAGCCCTTGTCTCGCACGAGCCCTTCGCCCGCCATTCTCTCTGATCTTCGAATGTTTGTCCATCTATCTCGGAGATTCGTAACAGCCGCTTTTACAACCTCGTAAATCAATTTACAGTCTCGTAAACGACTTACAGTCTTGTAAACGCCGTCTCTTGCAGACTCACCTTCCATTGCTGTCGGATGACGCATTCCATGCACTCTCTCTCCCCTTAAATTATTCGTCTGTTAAATTTTTCAATGTCTTCTTTTCTCTTCCCTTCCTTTATTCCAACAGTTCAAATTATTTGCACTCGCTACACAGGTCCTCCTCCTACTCCTCTTCGTTTACCTCCTCCTCGTTTTCTTTGGCCACTTTTGATCTGTCAGTATTTGAGCATATTGCTATTTATCTTTCTTTTATCTGCCTCACCTTTATACTGTATTATTATATTATCGATGTTGTTTTTTATTATTATTATTATTATTATTATTATTATTATTATTATATTTATTATTATTATTATTATTATTATTATTATTATTATTATTATTTTATTATTATTATTATTTTTATTATATTTTTATTATTATTATTATTATACCATTACGATAGACAGTTTGATTATCTATGATTTTTAATCTTCACTGCTTTCCCTAAACACCCTGAGATCAGAACGTACCATATTGGTCTCTGCAGCCAGAGACAGATGTGCGAGCATATCAACTTAGTATGATTACCTTTCGTATAGGCTTCCGGGAGCATGATATATTTGATGCTGTAGCCAAACTTGCGCTGGCACAAAAGAAGCTTTTGAAAGCAACATTGGGGCTGTGAATCAGATGTTATGAAACTGAAATTGAAATGGAACCCACAGATTTGTATGAAGCAAATATACGAGTGTAAATGGGCGCCAGTAGAAATTTTTTTCAACACCGTGCAATGTGTCAAATGAAACATATATATGGAGAGAATAATAAGGTCAGTAGATTGTAAGATTTTGTCAGTGCTAGACCATGATAGGTTATAGGTACTATTTGACCTATCTGGGGATGTTGATTTTAAAGTTTATGGCCGGAGATTGGGACTCAGGCTAGAACACTGGATGAGAAAATAGAGCCATTTAGGGATAGGTCTAAACAAGGGGTTCCCAGCCTTTTTGTTCCTCTGTACCCCTGGGGCACTCTGATAGAATTATATTGATTTTATATTATTTCATTATGAAATCTGTAAGAGACTATATAAGGATTCTTATACTGATTTGTAACGAGGGTGTTCTATATATGCTTATGTTGTACGTTACTCATGGTGTACACTGTACAGCAGTGTACACCATGGTTATATTCCCATACCCCTATGTACCCCTTGAGAAGTGCAGACGTACTCCTGGGGGTACATGTACCCCAGGCTGGGAACCCCCTGGTCGAAACAAACCCCGCAAGAAATGTCATAACACCTTATTGTTAATAACAAGATACATGACATTCTGAGACTGTGTCAAGTATTGCCAGTGAGTAGACGAACCTGTGATATGAAAGACTGTAAGCTTACGTAATAAATCAGTTGCGTAACTGTTTACGTTATGAACATCTGGCCGCTGGGGTCTGACTAAAACCCTCTGAGACCTCTGTAATCCTTTTGCGCTACCGCTCACAGGATGAACGTAGGGTGCAAAAAATCAAGCATTATTATTACAGTATTTTTCTTTTTTTTTTTGTAAATTCATAGGTATATTAAGCCTCTAGAATGTAGGTAGAAATAAATTGATACAGATTTTGTCTTTATTAAACTCAAGAATCACCTGGCGATAGGCCTACTTCCCAGCAGACCCAAAAAAGGGTAATGAAGGTTGGCAAAATGCGTATATTAACCCTTCGGAGCGTGTAGATGGCACCGTCCCTAGACATTTGCTAATTTACAAATAGATAGATTAATTTGCATAGCCTCCCGGCCAGATAGTGTTGCCATCGCCAAGGTTGATTTTTTTTTATGTGTGTGTGTGTGTGTGTGTGTGTGTGTGTGTGTGTGTGTGTGTGTGTGTGTGTTTAGCTTAGTGGAAGGGGGACGGGTGGTTAGAGATGGCTAGTATGGGTTTAGGTTAGAGAAGCGAGAGCTCTAGTCATCCACATGCGAACCTCAGTCATGCACCGTCTTAACGGGGCAGAAGTGTGCCGTACCGTCGACACCAACTCCGAGGCCGTCACGGTACAGAACTGCATCGTGCGCTAAGACAGATTGTTACGGTACAGAACTGTATTCCTGCGGGTCAGGTCTGAGGTCGAGCTATCGTAACCAGTGGTCGTACAGTCGTGCTCAAGGGTCGTACCGTCGTGCTCAAGGGTCGTCCCGTCGTGCTCAAGGATCGTACCGTCGTGTTCAAGGGTCGTACCGTCGTGCACAAGGGTCGTACCGTCGTGCACAAGGGTCGTACCGTCGTGCACAAGGGTCGTACCGTCCTGCTCAAGGGTCGTACCGTCGTGCACAAGGGTCGTACCGTCGTGCACAAGGGTCGTACCGTCGGGGAGGAGTGGAGAGGGGGAGAGGGGAAGGTTAAGGAATGTCAGAAAGACATTTCAAACAAGCAAGGAAAGCAAGAACAGTGTAAACACCTGCAAGCAAAAGGTTCGGGGTTATCAAGCCAACGCCTTTAACTGTGCCCCATGTAAACAACTACGTACCTTGCGAATCCAGTCACAGGCCCCACCCTCTTAACAGCCCCCCCCCTCTCTCCCTCCCCCCCCAAAATAAAATAATTTTCTTACCTTTTGACGTACTCCCTTCTTACTCATGTTCATCTTCAGTCATAGGTAAGCTCTGTCATGTTTCCCTTATTCATATTCACCATTCATGTTTTACTAAGTTTTGATAAGTCTCCGTTAATTATACTAATCACTTTCACTGCCAGTTTCGTTCCCACTCGTCATATCCCTCTATAACTTAAGGTCATGTTCCCTCTTTCCGTTTCCTCATATTCTTATGACCGGTTCAGTCATGTCCTCTCGTCATATCATGTCATTCTTATACTGGAGCTAATGTCACATTGTCTTCACTTCGAGTCATGTTCTTCTCATACATGTTTTTCACCTCCAGCCATTCATGTTTCCCCTATAGTCATGTTCCGACCACCAAACGTTTTCCCTAAGTCATATTCCTGCCTCAGTCACGTTCTCCTCGTTAAAATTTCCCCGTCGGTCATATTCCTGCCATTTTGTCACATTCGCCTCGGGGGTCATGTTCACCCACCTCCCCACCTTAAAGCCTTGCTCCCAGCGATACTGGAGGGGAAGGGGAGGGGGGAGGAGGGGGGAGGAGGAAGGGGGAGGGAAATGGGGGGGGGGGGAAAGGGAGAGGGATCGCTCGCACCCCACACAACTTGGGTTCAAGTTGGAATGTTTTAATTGGTGTCGAATTTCGCGTTTTTTCCTCTTTGATCCGAAGAGACAGAAAAAAAAGGGGGGGTGGTGGTGGTGGGGCTGGAGGGTCCCCCACCCCCCCCTTGAGGCGGTGTGTCTGGGGGGAGGGGGGTGGTGTACGGGGGGTGGTGGGGGCAGGAGGGTAGGGGGTGGAGGGAAAGGGTGGTAGGGAGCTTGCCTGGCAATACCTGGCCTTTTATTCCGCAGTTTAATGGATTAAATTACCATAAGAATTAGTCTCTAATTGAGAAAGTCTTTAACTATCGTTTAGAATTTAATTCCCTCGATTATCTTTTTATTTCCAGCATTCTGGATCCAACCGAATGACATCTCTGTATTCATAATCAATGCAATAGATGTTTGACAATGAGGGTGGTATCCACATTTAACCCAAAGGAAAGGAAAATGAATTAAATAAATGTAGAGTGTTTTCGCACTTAGGCGTTCGTCTAAGTGTCGACGGATCTAAGTGTCGACGGATCACACATTGCGAACGACCAACGCAATTCTCTCTCTCCATCTCTCGTGCACAGGTGTTTTTACAGATTAGATTTTAGGCAAGATAGTGATTGAGACAATTTCTTTTGTGTCTCTTGATTCAGCTCCTTGAGTACGACAGGACGACCCTTGAGCATGACAGGACGACCCCTGAGTACAATGACAAAATGCTTAAGTGTAGGGTCAAAATGTCAGTCTATCATATCCAGTGGTCGTACCGCCATGTTCAGGGAGATAAGATTCTGTTGAGTTCTATTTCTTTTACATTCTTCGATCCGCATGACTGTGTCGGTTCTCTCATGATCGCTCCAGATCCTGGAAGTTTCCGTAGGGTTCTGCGTATGTCTGGAGCTTCCAGCGACCATAAAGTGATATTTTGGAAGGTCAAGCGATAAACTGTTGCGAGTTAGTAATTTTCCACAAAACTTAGCGTGGTTGTCTCTAACCTTTTATATTTTTTTCTTTTCCAGTCTTGCAAGAGGCTGGTGGTTTCAGAAGTTCTCTATGGGTTTTTTATGTTCTCTAGGATAACTTCTAAGGCCCTGAAAACATCTCCAAGACGACTCCAAGCTGCGTCGAGTTTTGCGGAGCGCTAAACACTTTCAAATAATTCCTACGAGATCGGCTAAATTTTGTAGGACGGATAAAAGATGAATTATTTCGCGATGCTCTGCAAAAGGTATTCTTGCGTAGGTTCAAAAGGATGGCAGACAATGGGGTTTCACCGCTGCTGAGGGGTGGAAAGAATGGCTGGATTGGAAAGTAGCTTTTTTACGCACGGTGTTGGCTCGTTACGTTGTGTTTTCCCTTAGTGTATTGCCCTCCTCTACCACCACCACCACCACTACCTGCAGTAGATGGCCTAAAGCTCTCCTCCAGGCCTGGCTTAACACACACACACACATACACAAAATCACACACTTTTACCAACTCTTTCGTCGTGTTTTTCAAACGTCTCGTTCTCCCTTTCGCTCTTTCTCCGTTTCCTCTCTAACTCCCTTACAAAATCTCCCGATCCTCCTTACTCAGTCCCTTAGTGTATATTACTACCATCTTCTTCCATGGGATTCCAGGGAGGATGAAAACACCTCCCTGTATGGCATCGTTCAACAGTTTTGCCGACTTGTTTGTTCAGCATGTTTACACGCACAGTTTTACACATAAGCGCAATACCCAAGGTTCCTCAGAGGTCCCACTAGGTGTGAATGCCTTACACACAACGGATATACAACTGACCCGTTCCTAGAAGGAAAATAAAAAAAAGAGTAATTAACAGACAAAAAAATCATACAGTGAGAAAGGCATATCACTTATATGCAGATGTAAATTTCACAAGGCCATATAAGGACGATATTTGAACGTAAGAATGAGAACATTTCTCTCTAAGTTATTGTGACAGATACAACCAATAATTATATTAATCTATACTGTAAAATTGGTGTCCTATTTGTCTACAAACACGCCGAATATATCAGACGCACGATGACAACCCCCCCCCCCCCAATACAAAGCTGCCACTAATTCATCCATTATATCTTATCTCTACTATAAAAATGCTGGCTGCTGGGGTGGTATATTTTCGGGAAATTATCATATCTAATCTATACTATAACATTCCAATCCAATTCAGCTAGTAGACGAAGGCCCAGTAGGCCCGAATCTGCTAGTACTAATGATTTAGCATATCTTTTTTGGTTCCAACATCTGGTCACGGAGAGTTCCATCCATTTTCTTTCATTGCCAAAATTCGCAAATCAAGGGCAAAAATTACGGGTATCGTTATGTAACTTGGAAACCCAACATCTAATCTTGCGATTGTCCGTACTTTCTCTTCTCTCCTGTTACTTATTCACCTTTTGTTTAGGTGGTGTTTCATATCCGTACCCGTGGGAAAATGAGTGAGACCTCGATGAATAAACTCGTGAATGCCTTGATGAAGAATAAGCTTAGTCTAATCAATACCCGTCGGCCATATTGAATATACACGTTTTTCATAAAAAAAAAAAAAGAAAATGTTTTTGGTGGGAGAACCTAAGGAAATAAGTACCTTTGGGTGTCTACGTCGAGAATTTACCAGAATGGCGGGGCTATCGCGTAGCGAGGGAGAGAGAGAGAGAGAGAGTGAGAGAGAGAGACATAGAGCCATTTTAGACCAATCAAAATATTTCGTCTATATTTCATTCCACCAGCATTGGGCGAGAGACTGGTCGCTGGAGCCTCCAGCTGAATATTATTGTACACATCAACCGCTTGACAGTGAATAATTTTCCTCTAATCACTTAAACCACTTCGGCAAACAAATTGAACTCGACAGCTTTAATAGAATTAGGGTCGAGCCCCTGCAAATAAATAAAAGGCGATGAAACATTCGCGAGGATTTAGAATATTTCATATCTCATGATGGTTTTTGTAAGTTACCGAAGCCTCCTAGCTTAAAAGCTTAAATCTTAACATTCGCATATATATATATATATATATATATATATATATATATATATATATATATATATTTGGGGAACTTCACCCTGAAGACCTTGAACTCGAGGAACGTCACCTAAGACCTTGAAACTGAAGAACTTCACCCTGAAGACTGAGGAACTTCACCCTGAAGACCTTCGACTTGAGGAAAACTTCAGCCTTAGAACATTCATCCTGAGGAGTTACGGAAAGCGGGAAGAACTTCAGCCTGGTCTTGGCTGGCCTCATATTCCTTACCTGAGCGTGAAGGCCACGCCGCAGTTGCGGTCGCGATGTAAGCTGAGTGCGGGTCACCGCAGTCGACTGCGGTACACCACCGCCGCAGTCCTGGCCCCGCAGCCTCACCTGCAGGAGACTGTCGATAGATAACCCTCTGCATCCCGACCACGGCTTGCTTAAGAAACTGCGTAATGAGAGACTCGAAGGGGAAGAGAAAAAAAAATGCAAGATTGGGAAAGTTATTTTCTTGTAAAGTCACTTATTACTCCTGAGACGATGGTTAACTAAATCTGGCCGGTCGTGCTGGTCGCGCGCCAACCATCCACAGGTTGTGGTATATTGTAACAAGGCAACGGGAGCCTTTAGCCCCATTTAGGGAACGATGGTTCGATCCTTGATGACGATGATTCGACCCTTGGGCATGTTGGCTCGGCCTTTGATCTTACACTTAAGGGTCAAGTCAAAGGCCAGGCCACTATATACCAAAGGGTCGCGCTGCCGTGCTCAGGAGTCGTGACGTCAGTGTTCAAGGGTGATGCCTTTGTCCTTGGGGGGAGGGGTAGTATTGTCGTGTTCGAGGACCATAGAGTCGTGCTGAGGGGGGGTGGGTCGTACTTTCACTTTAAAGGGTCGTTACTTCGTGCTAATGGTTCACATTTGTCGTGCTGAAGGGTCGTGCCGTCGTGCTGTGCTCAGGGGTCGCATTGTCGTGCTGCTGTGCTCAAGGATCGCACCGTCGTGCTCGTGGGGTTAAACCTGACAAACAGATATCGTTTGAATTTCTCGAGGGAGAGAAGAATTCACACACACAGCGCCCGGAACACTCACATCCAGAGTCAGATGCAGTCCTTTCCTCACAAATGTGTAATCTCTTGACAGGAAATCCGCTTCGCAGAGCAGAGATATTACTTCGAAGCGAAATACGAATGAAATCTTAAATTTCCATTTGGTAATCTCAAGTTGGCGCCCAGCGACAACTGTGGTACTGGGGATCTCGTGCATCGACGAAGGTGCGCCTAGTAATTTACTGTGGATCCTCCTTGCAAACTAATTCGTTTGTCGTTTTCAAAATAAGTAAAAACAATTTCTACCTTTCATTGTCTTCTGTTTCAATGCCGGGGATTTAACGAAGAAATTAACATCAATGGCGAGAAAAGAAGAAGAAGAAGAAGAAGAAGAAGAAGAAGAAGAAGAAGAAGAGCAAGAAGAAGGAGAAGAAGAGCAAGAAAAAGAAGAAGAAGAAGAAGAAGAAGAAGAAGAAGAAGAAGAAGAAGAAGAAAAGAAGAAGAAGAAGAAGCGTAGTGTACTAGCAATAATGAAAAAATCTTTCACTGGTCAAAGCTTCAAATTCACCCACGAAAACTGCTTTACAAGAAATGCAACGGAGGCAACTTAACGTTCAGAAGAGTGAAAACACAATTCTTATATTTTCATGGATTCCTGGGCTAAAACACAATAGCAACTCCCGACATTAATCCACACGTCTTTTGAAGACTATAGCATGTCGAGGGCTACTGCGAAAAGGCACGAATGAAGTCAAGAACACTGGTTCGAGTGACGGATGTATAGCACAGTGTTCCTCACATCAGGGGGCTGTTGGACATACATATTGCAAGCAATGTCTTGGGTGTGGATCGTAATGATTTTCATTCCCTTCATCTCACAGTAATAACGACGCTGAGGACTATGAGAAGTATGCTGATTACCTTCATAATCTGATCCATATGCATCCTCAAAAGGAACACACGTATAAAGTAATCCATACGTACATCTTCAAAAAAGAACCCGTTTTTAAGGAAATCCACGTGTATTACCTTCTTAAAAACAAAGAAAAGAAACTAGTCACGAAGCGGTTACATATAACATTCAAGGATGAATAGATTGTAAGTGGAAACAATATACCGACATGAGGCGTGAGAGCGGGTGAGTGTCAAGCTGGCAGATAGGTGAGTGTGTGTGTGTGTGTGTGTGTGTGTGAGTTGCGGGGGGAAAGATGTAAGCAGGTCCATCTATGGCTGGTGAGGCTTTGGTCAGTCATCAGGAGGGGATGGACACCTCATGGGAGCAGTGGTGAGGCTCACCTACATCGTCGTGGTTCTGCCGCCCCTAAAGGAACCGCTTGCCAGCGACCTAGTCCAGCTACATGGCGGCCCGAGCACTGGGGCTGAGGAAGTGATTGCTGGATGGACGGGTGTCTCGATCCACACACTCTCTATAAGGGAAGCGAGGCGGTGCAGGGAGGCGACGTACGAACGTGAGGAACGGGGGACATACGACGGACGGAACGTATGGCATGGGGAAGTGTGACGGACGAACGTGGGGCACAGGAACGTGCGGCACGAGGAAGCGTGAACGGTCGAACGCGGGGCACAGGAACGTAGGCTCAGGGACGTACGGCGAACGAACGTGAGCAACAAGGACTTGCGAGAAATGAAGGCGAGGGAGGGGGGGAAGGTGGAGGCGCGTGCGACGAATGAACATGGGGCAAACTAGGGACATGTGACGTACCAACGCGGGACACAAGGACATGCGATTAACGACCGCAGGGCACCACAACAGTTATGAGATGGAGAAAACAATACCATGTCGTCAGGAGCGGGGAAGGAAGAGAGAAGAGATTACCGCAAGACAGGGATGCGGATAGAACACAGTGAAGACTACCACGAATGGGGAAGAAGAAAAGGACGACAACAACAACGAGAGAGAAAGAGAGAGGAAAGAGACAGTGGTGAGTAAAAGGCACTCCAACGGGAAAGGAACGAATGCAAGGAGGAGGAGGAGGAGGAGGAGGATGTGACGTGGACGGTGGAACAGGACCCTGGAAGAGATAGGATGAAAACACGGGAGCCAGGAAGGTCATCCTACGTCACACTGAGCACACAAAAAAAATTTTGTTCATGTTGCGTCGCGACGGTCGGTAGCTGGGTATTTGTTTGTTGTGGCACTACACCCTGGAGAGACGATCTGTTCCTTAACATGAACACGACTGCCTGGAATAGTTTGCCTTTTCTTTTTTTTCTTTCTTTTGAATAAGATTATGAAATTTATCTCCCAGCGGCGTGACAGTTTGTAAGAGTTGTGTGTATGTATAGTGAAAACAGAAAGGTGTATGTAGAGAGTTTACGACACACTGTGTCCTCAGTTATATATCTTACGTCAAAACGTATATGCTCTGTCGTAACGCTTGATCATCCTGACGTTTCTCTTAGTGGCACTGTCGTGTGAACGTTCCTTACCAACATAGGTGTTCCTGTGTATAGGTGGACGAGGACATGTGGGCAGCAGGTGTGTGGGCCATGGGCAGGCCCCAGGGCACACCCAGCGGCCGCCAGGAATGTACATGTCCCTCCTCCCCCTCCCCTCCCCCCCCTACCACCACCACCACCACCAACACCGCTACCTACCTCCACCACCACCACCACCACCACTGCTGCCGTTGCTGCTGGCCTTCGTCATTCTGCCTGTTGGCGCCTCCGTCTTCTACTCCGGCTCAACATCTTCGCCACACACCATCTTATATAATATTATATATATATATATATATATATATATATATATATATATATATATATATATATATATGATGTGTATACACAACTAGTGTTCATACATCATCACCCGGCGAGGAACAGTGTAGATGGTCAGTCTAGTCTTCTTACAATCATGCGTTACCTTGAAACTCTCACCAACATGGGTCAGAAGGACTCGGACTCGAGACCTTGACCAGCGTCAGGACTTCGGGGCTGCTAAGGCGACGGCGGCGTAGCGGCTAAGTCGGACGCGCGTCCAATACTTGCAGTCTTTTCTTCTTTTTCCACTTCGCCTTTTCCTTCTTCTTTCTAAAATGCAAACACGACGTTTGGATCCTGCTCCACTCATACTGCCCGCCGCATTGTGGGCTGCTCTCTCTCTCACGACCATCGGCGACGACAAACCACCACGACTCCTACCACTTATTCGTACCACAATCACGACCAGCACCACCTAGCTACCAACAAGGGCACGGATGGAACCACTCTTAAAACTCGATCGCATCGGAAAACGAGACCAGAAGAGATGGAACGGAGTGACTTCAGTTGTACGAAGGAAAATTGATCTGGCTGGGGAATATTGAAAAATGGAAAGAAAAACAGAAATTACTGGGTCATGACGCATTCACGGGGCTCTAGGGGTCGAACCTAAATAGGTTCGAGTCCTGGTCGCGGCAGCCTGTACGCAGTCAACGCAGCTGTTCATCTTCCCCTGTGAGGTTGCTTGATAGATTAAATACCTGGCTTAGGCTATAGTATATATA
>JAYMFT010179055.1:0-12087 GCA_038088735.1 Panulirus argus
TTGTTCCCTCCACCTCTGAAACATATATCTTCTTTGTCAACCTTTCCTCACTCATACGTTCCATATGTCCAAACCATATATATATATATTTGTGTGCATTTCATATGACAGCTAGAGACTGAGTGTGAGCGAATGTGGCCTTTTCTTCTGTTTCTTGGTGCTACCTCGCTGATGCAGGGGGTGGCGATGCTATTTTCTGTGTAGCATGGTGGTGTCAGGAATGGTTGGAGGCGTGCAAGTATGAATATGTACGTATATATATGTGTATATGCATGTGCATATATATTTATGTATATATGTTGGTATGTATATGTATGTATTGTGCATATATATATATATGTGTGTGTATGTGAGTGAATGGATCTTTTTTTGTCTGTTTCCTGGCGCTACCTCGCTAATGCAGGAAACAGCAATGAAGTATAACAAACAAATAAATATAAATGTGTGCGTGCATGCGTGCATGCATGTGTGTGTGTGTGTGTGTGTGTGTGTGTGTGTTTGCGTGTGTGTGGGAAGGAGGGGGGGTCTTTCTTCGTCTGTTTCCTGGCGCTACATGTTGACGTGGGAAACAGTGAAGATATAGCCACTGACGGCAGAATGATAGTTATAGCGGGAAACATATTGTTTGCTTAGATCAAAAGTTGGAATCAATTGTAAAATAATAATACAATATCAGTACTTCTCAAAATAAAAATATAAAGCCTTCATAAAATAAAAATGCAACTTACTCCATCATTGAAGCATCTTTGGTGCGGAGGATATGGTCAGTAAGAATCCAAGGCATGGACATCTCGATGGGAAACTGTTAAAGGAACATAAAGATTATATAAACCAATGAATATATACAGGTCCAATATTAATATTCTCCATTAAGCTTTATGCTAAGTGATATATACATACATTTATATATAAACATATCAGCATCCATAAATCCAATAGAAAATAAAGAAAATGCAGAACTTCATTTCACTACTTAATGCAGTAGGTTAGTGATGGGCATGACTAACTCATCATCCAGTCCACAACAATATTGGTCCACTAGAAACTATCACACAAATTTATCAATATCAAAATTTCATACACATAAAAATTATTTTTTGGCACAATTAGGAAATGTAAATTGTTTGCAACAAAGATTAGGTAGCTCAATGCATGACTTTGTTGCCCATCACCGCCTGGGGTTTATGGCATGGATATACAGCACATTATATATAAAGGTTAATATAATACAATTGCTTAATACAATAATAATATTTTTAAACTGATTTTGGTAAAGGATATGTTCTTTTTTTCTGTTGGTTAGTAAGTTTAAGTGTTGTATAAACTCAAAATTTTTCAGTTCAACAACAGTTAGATGATTAATAAAATTCACGTAAACATGTCATAAATCATTGAATCTTTAATATGCAAGCCATAAGAAAAGCAAATGCAGTACACAGGTATACATAAAATGTATATTAGATTGTGCACTACACAAGATAATTTTCTGCTTCCATAAGAAAACAAAAATAGATTATGTGATAAACATTAATTAATGCATTCAAAGCAAGAGCCATGCCTATATATACTGTACAACATCTTAATAACAACAAAAGTAGCCAGGCTGCTTTGCTGACAAGTGTAAAGACCAAATTCATTCTAAGAACTTTACTTCATGTAATGCTGACCTGTGTGAACATTTACCAAAATAACATGAGTGTTTTGAAAAACTTGGTGTCACTCCACTGCAAAGTAAAGACTAAAACAAGTATAAAAGTGAGGATGCTGATGATAAAAATGATGTCGATAATACCAGTAAATAGATCCTTATGATATGCCTCTGTTAAAAAAGGCACAACAATAACAGAAAATTAAGCTGACTGCATAACTATAACTTAGTAATGCAAGTTGGCAAAACTTAAGACGTCAGTAATTTATAATAATTTTACTTACTCATTTTTTTTCCTTATGAACATCTTGTACAGTTGCTTTCTTTCAAAAAGTGTAAAAATAGCTGCAAAGTGACAAGTATGGCTCAAACCATTCACAGAAACAAATTGATCAGTTAAATAAATGAAAGAGCCATGGCCTCTTAATGTAAGTTGGAACTCAAGGAAAACTAGGCCATAATTTCTGCAGTTTCAGTAGTCAATTTCCTTATATTAGCCCTTTTTCTAACATTCTTTAATAATACATCATAAAAATTTCACGGGGTAATATCTATATCTGAATTACTGACAGAACACAGATAATGATGAATAACATAATGCCTTGAAGTTATTGAAAGTTATGTGAAACTCACCCATATATCCGTAACAAATAGCAGGCTGGCCAAACATGACCAACATAAGAATGCTCTGAGCACTATATCAGTTCCTAAAAATGTGTAAAACCCCAGAGCAAGATACTGTAAGCAATATCTGAGTTCACTTAAACATACTGTAAATATGACAAACATAATTTTACTATGTATTGTAATGTATGTAATACCTGAGTGCCTGAAAAATTCTGTCAAAACTTAACAGCACATTCATCATGCCTTTTAGTAAATCTGGACACATTTGGTGTGTGTATATATATATATATATATATATATATATTTCCCCCCCCCCATACATATTTGCCTTTTCCTGCATTAGCAAGGTAGCGTTAAGAACAGAGGACGGAGCCTTAGAGGGGAAAATCCTCACTTGGCCCCTTCTCTGTTCCTTTTTTGGAAAAGTAGAAACTGGAGGGGAGGATTTCCAGCCCCCCGCTCCCTTCCCTTTTAGTCGCCTTTTACGACACGCAGGGAATACGTGGGAAGTATATATATATATATATACTTAAATTCACCGAGTGGTCGGTGGGAAGTGCCCGGACAAGTTTAGCGTGGCGATGGAAGTTAGCGGGGCGGCAGGATGTTGCCAAGGAGGAGGGAACCGTGACGCCCCTCGTTCTGTAAACTGTTTGCTTCTGGTGGACACACACACACACACACTTTACTCCACCGGGCTCTCCAACACTAATGATACGCGATGTTAGTGTTACTGACGGTAAGGTTTGTTAATACCTCCTCCTCCTGTATATATATAGCAGTGCTCAGGAGGGGCTCATGTTTCGCAGGCAAACACCAGCAGTCCAACCAAGCTCTCCCCAACACAACCTGGCTGGTCCCTCCAAAGACAGCTGCACGAGGCGGGTCCCGGGGGCAACGTGCGGCCACGTTGTCGAGAAGAGAGCTGCATGAGACTGAGTCCCGGGAGCAACATGCAGCCAAGTATGCTGAACTTCACTAAGTAATAGAGGGCGACATCTGAACTAAATACTGCCAACACTGGACCATCCGTGTCACTCCTACTGCCACGTTTCCCTTCTGGGCAGCGAAGTATTAATAACTCAGGTAGTAAATGAGTGCGTGTGTGTGTGTGTGTGTGTCAAGAGGAGCGGTGCAGGTGACCGTGAGAGAGAGGGAGGGAGGCATAGTGAGGGAGGGAGGCAGAGGGAAGCAGCACTTCACGGGTCATCCCCTTTATACCAGTACATACAAAGTCCGGCGACTTAATAAGACTAGGGCGGTTGCGTGCCTGACGGGGCGGGCTAGCGTGTCGGTCGCGTCATGTGCGCCGATATGCCGTTCGCTAAAGGAAGGTAACGCGAGCCCCCGTGAGCCGCTGGTCTGGCCTACTTCAGGGGTAGAAGTCCCTGGCTGCCCAGGCACCCTCCCTCCCTGGCACGTGATAACGTTCCTCTCTCCCCAACCTCCTCCTGCCTCACGCCAACCACCGAGGGGTCAGTACTGACTTCGGCGCCCCTCCTCCCTATCCTTACGGTGACGTTCCCAGGTCACTTCTACTATCATCCAGCACATAAATCACACCTCCACCAGCGAGTCTCTCATGCCCTAGAAGGAAATAGCGTCTCCCACGGATCTTCCATCCTCTCTCCAACTTTATAGATTAGCAAGATTGGACATCATTACTCTATTCCGGTACAAAACTTCGTCTTGCATATTCACGTCTCTTATTTGTCTTTTTCTTATGTACCGTCGTCCTCCAGGAGATGACCACGTCCCACACCATCAGGTCTGTTATCTGCCCGTCATAGACCATCGGGCGGTCTAGTATCTGTCCTTACCAGGTACCCCACAACATGCGCTCCCCCACCCCCCCGCACACCAAATGTGTACACACACAAACGCGGGTCAACACTGCTCGCTTCCTTCACCACACGACGCCAGCCACAACACACAAAACAGCCTCTCACACCACACACCTGCAAGTGACTACCACAGGCCAAAACACGCATCTGACGTCCACTATCACAGCCCAAACACACGGGAGCCACTTCCACGGTCCACACCACAAACCTGACAACAACGTCCACTGCCCACATACTTGGCAGCAGTTACCACAGCACATTCACCTTACAGCGACTACCACAGCCCATGAACCTGGCAGCCACTACCACACACACACACACACACACATACACACACACACACACACCTGGCAGCCACTACCAAAGCCAGGACCGGATTTCCGACCTGGCCAACTGGGCCATGGCCCAGGAAGGCAGCTCAGGGTGCAGCGACAAATCTTCATGGCCATGTGTGTACTTTATCATGCACAACTATGTGGTAAAAGCTATTGTCTGTAAGGGTGATAACGCCACATGTTTAAAACCCAAAATTCGATCTCGCCAGTTTATAGTTGGGTAGAGTTTTTGTTTACGTGTGAGGTGTGAGGCGGCTTTTGAAATATTGGCCTAGGGTCGGCCACACACCTGACAGCCACCACCACAGCCTACACCACAAACCTGGCAGCCACTACCATAACCCACACCACACGCCTGGTAGCCACTACCACAGCCTACCACTTCATAGTTATTACCCCAGCCCGCACACACACGTGGTAGCTACTACCACAGCCCAAAAACCTGGCAGCCCCTGCAACAGGTCACACAAATTGCAGCCTCTACCACAAGCTACATACCCGGCAGTCACTACCACAGGCCACACACCTGACAGCACCAACCAAAAGCCCACAAACCTGGCAGCCATTACAACAACAACAACAACAACAACAACAACAAAATACCCCTCACACCACATTGCCCACCCTCCACTACCACCTCACACCACACTACCATGCCACCAGCACAAATCATACCCGGGCACCACACTGCAACGTGGGCTTCTTGGCTCAAAGCTACTCATTACCCTCAACACCACATAACACACCTCACCTCATCTCACCTCACTTAACACAGCATAACAATGAGAACATAAACTGGTCAACAATGTCCCGACCACATCTCTGACTGACCACTGGTCAACAATGTCCCCAACCCATTCCTGCCCGACCTCCACTGGTCAACAATGTCCCAACTCCATCTCTGCCACCCTCCACAGGTCAACAATGTCCCCACCGCATCTCTAAAGGACCTCCACTGGTCAACACTGTCCCCACCACATCTCTGCCAGGACTTCACTGGTCAACAATGTCTCCACCCCATTTCTAACAGACCTCCTCCACTGGTCAACGGTGTCACATCACATGACACTGACGACCCCGACAGGTTAAAACCATCTCCTTTGCACCACACAGCTCGCAAATGACGACCGAAGATTACCAATGCCCTTACCACCACACACATACACTAGACGGTCACCCATCCCAACTCAGCCGGCCCACAGTAAGAACCGCAAGTCAGTTCCTCTCTCCCGTGACCACACACCAACCCTGACACCTCACAAGTTACTCACCATAAGCGTCGGGCAGATTTCGCATAAGTACTAAAATGCTGAATGTCCATAGGAAGGTGACATCCAGTCACAGAGAAAATCCAGGTGGAGGTGACCGAGAACCATGCAGGGAGACCTCAAGTGTCTTGGAGAGTAATCAAAAAGGGAGGCTCGAGGTGACAGGTTTACGGCACGGCACATGATGGATTTACAACAAAGATGGAATAGTTTGAGTGAGAGTGTCAGGATGTGAGAATTAGGGTCAGGGGTGAAGGGTCAGGCTAGGGGGTTTAGGGGCACCCCTACTAGCTCACTTATTAAAAAAAAAAAGCGTGGGTGACAGGACGCTCCCTCGTGGGACCCCCAAACACCGCTAGGACTTATGGGGTTCCTGGGGAGTGTATTTAAACCGGAGACACTTATTTCGTCCACGCTTGCTGAAGACCTTATATACATGACTTGATATGACAGAGCGTGCAGTATACTGCCAGTCCTGTCCTCGTTCCTATCTTCTCTAAAGCCATAGCGATGATACAGTTGGTGCCTCTACCCCAACGGCTGCTACAATGACTCTTAAGTTATACAGGTTGTTGGCCTCGAGGTTTAATCTTATTCTCCGACTGTTACTTAGGTGCACTGAGGGGCGACGCGAAGGTGTCAGTTGTGCACGTGTGGGTACAGAGAAGGAGGGCCAGAGATATCGTGAGCGGACGGAGCAACGATAAGTATATATACTCAGCATGACTTGGATGACCCTCACGAATCCAAATTAGGATAACATGGCCTACTATTTCAAACTCCAGTATACGATACTCACTGTTTCATACAAC
The DNA here is from genome assembly GCA_038088735.1 of Panulirus argus. Lineage (NCBI taxonomy): Eukaryota > Metazoa > Arthropoda > Malacostraca > Decapoda > Palinuridae > Panulirus > Panulirus argus. The sequence continues at coordinate 6,535 of JAYMFT010179055.1, forward strand.
TATCCTGCCCCACAGAGCCTGCACCATACCATCACCCACCACCCTCCTCCCTCACAGCCTGCACGACACTACCACCACCAGCCTTCCCTACAGCCTGCACCGCGCCATTTCTGTCATCAGGGTAAGGAAATTCAGCAGAGTGAATTTATCCTTCCGGTTGGCCAGTATTTCTGGCTCAGTGTTTACGTAAGACGGTGACAGATGGCAGCCAGACCAATCCTCACCTTCCCTGTTCCAGATTCTGATCCAGTGTGACCACCGTAGACGGACCAGTGCGAGAGATCAAGTGTGACCACCACAGGCAGGCCAGTGCAACAGAGCAAGTGTGACTACCACAGGCCGGCTGGCTAGTATGACCCAAGATGAACTACAACACCCACTACCGCTATTCTTTAGTAGTAGTAGTAGTAGTAGTAGTAGTAGTAGTAGTAGTAATAGTAACAGTAGTAGTAGTAGTAGTAGTGTAGCAGTAGTAGTAGCAGCAATAGTAGTAGTAGTAGCAACGCGTGGTTGGCAACCGGTGACTATGGAGGTGATACCAGGGAAAGACAGTAGCAGTGGCACAGCGAGCCAGCACTGCGACGTTTGTCACGTACCCCTCAGGCCCAGGTGGTGTCTTTTTACGTTTTCTGCTTCTATCAACCGCATGTGGGATGCTGGCATTCAACAGGCCTAATCCTACGACCTTTTTCTCCCTCTCTCGTACGCAACACTCGACAGCGCATAACTCGGAGGCACGTTATTTCCTTTCCTACTTTATTTTTCTTAACTTTTTCAATCCATCAAAAAAAAATTATGGCAGTGCAGCCGTCAAATAGATTCTCCGGCGCCGATGCTCGAGAGGGAGTTCTACTCGACCGCCATCACGCGACTGGAATCCACTTCACTTCATAGCTACAGCTCCTCCTGGACACGGTTCTTTTCCTGTCAATTTCTGCAACATTCGTGGTCTTTTGTTTCTGACCTTCCCTCAGCTAAAGACCCCCTGTTTACCTCCTCCCCTCTGATCTTCTTCTCTCCGAAACCCACCTGTCCAAGACTGCCTCTCCTTTGCACTATCGGATCTTCTAATCTATGATTTCTATCATAGTTTCCGCCTCAAGGTTGGAATTTGATCCTACTGTATAAACCCTATTGCTCGCATCGTGGGCCTCGAGTCTCCTAACTCTGATGTACACATCTTCAGCTACTTGACTTCCTCCCACGAAGCTCTGCTCCCTTTGCACCCACGCGCTGAGATCCTCTATGCAGAGGGGATTTCAATGTACAACACAAGGATTGATTTGGCTCTAAGCGGGATGATCCCGGTGGAGCCGAGGCCTTTTCTTTTTATCTTCTCACCGATTTGGAATAATCAAACACGCTACCCGAGTTTCCGACCGTCATGACCACTCTTCTAACACAAGACCTCTTTTTTTTTCTTCTTCTTCTTCCTCTAAATCCTCCCATTATTCATACATCATTTCTGACCCCTTTGGGTCCCCAGACTACAATCTCAATTTCATTACTTCTGATTTCGTTTGCCCATCCTCTGTCAACCCCCACCCCAAACACCAACCTTGGCACTTTGGGAGGGCTCAGAGGTTATCCCTGTATACAGTTTCTTTATTGGCTATACCCTGATGAGTACTGCTCCTCCGGTCGGGGATGCCTCGTGTGGTGCTGAACGCATGGCGGAGGTTATCTTGGATGGATGGGTCGGAGTCCTAGGAACATCCCATCCTCTCAAAATCTTTTTCTCCTCAGTCGTGGTCGGATCGCACCTGATCTGATGCCTATCGAATTAAGGACGGTTCGTACCGGACCAAGAAACTCTCCCTTTTCCCTGGAACCCATTCCGCTTTCATTTCTGCTCGGAATCGCTACAGAGCTGTTCTTTTGGGGAGTCGAGCGCACTTTCGTGAGAGAGTATGCTGACTTCCAATGACAAACCTTTCTGTTCCTAAACCAAAAGCATCTCCGACGACTTTAGTATTTCAACCTTCCCTCCTCTCTTCCAACCTGGTCAATCTACTGCTAACTCTCCAACTGATACAGCCGCTCTTTTTGGTTCCTTGTTTTCCTCAGACTCAAATTTGGATGAACCAGTCTCTAATCCTCAGGACCTAACTCCTCCCACTCAGCCTATGCCATCTACTACATTCTCCCCGCGTAGGGTCTTCCAGGAACTCTCCCTGCATCAGGGTGGACGAGGCCTGTGGCTTGGATAACGCATCTCCTTGGGTTCTATGGGAGCGCATCTCTGAGCTAGCACCAATCCTTTCTCGCCTGTTTCGCCATTGTCTAAAAACCCAGACTTTCCCCTCTGCTTGGAAGCATGCATTGGTGCAGCCCAACCCTAAGAAAGGAGATCTGCCTATCCCCTTCAACTATCGCCCCACTGCTATCACTTCTGTTCTCCCCCAAAGTTTTGAAACTCTTTTCAACTTTCGCTTAATTAAACATTTAGAATTCCATTCCTTCTTTCAGATCACCAGAGTGGATTTCGCAGCGCTTATATCTACTAGCGATCTTCTCTCCTATTTGACTCACCTCTGGTCTTCGTCTCTCATGGATTTTGGTGAAACCTCTGCGGCAGCCCTAGAAACCTCCAACGCATCTGACCATTAAGTCCTTGCTTTCTAAACTCCCTTCCTTTGGTTTCACTGCTTCTCTCTGTTCTCTAATGCACTGTAGCCTCACAGGCACTGGAGATGGCATCACGGTCACATTTGTCAAATGCTTTAGTAAAGTCTGTGCAAGTCACATCAGCACTTTGTTCTCCACAATCTCAATGGTCTTCTAGTGGTCAAGCAACTACGAGTGGATGTATCTCCCTGCCCTAAAACCACGTTGTCCTGGGTTAGGTAGAGTGATCGTTAACAAAAACTCAGCCAATTTGCCTGTTAGCACTATCTCTTTAAAAAGATTCCAACAATGTGTGGTGTTAACGCTATCGGCTGTTAGTCTTTTCTGTGACTACTTTGTTTCCATCTTTGTGGAGTGGGGCGATGGGAGTCAGTTTCAGACTCTCGGGCAAGATGGCGAAATGTAGACTTTCCCTCCAGAGGATGTCTAGTGCTCGTGCTGGAGGTGTTTTGCTTTTCTTATATGAAGACTGAGTTCCAAGAGTCCGGTCCTGGGGCAGGGAGCATGGGCATGCTCTCAATGGACTTCTCGAAGTCCTCTGGTGAGGTAGTGATGTCCGCTATATGTAAAATAAGGAAATTTACGTTTAAGTAAGGAGTCCGCGAGGTTGTTAAAGGTAGTTTTTGGCTTACTAATGATCTTTTATTTTTAAGAATCTCACACACTTTCTGGCAGTCATCTGTAGAAGTACCCTCTTCTGTTTTTATGGGGCCGATGGAAGATGTGGTTCTCGATTTTCTTATTTTATCAATAGTCCTTTCCCCTCCTTCCTTTCCCTGTATTTCGTATGACATTTTGACTTTATGGTCTACGTCCGCCCGTTCATATTTTGATAGGTTTTCTTTTTCTGGCTGGCTGAACTGCAGCTTTTTCGGAAGATCTCCAATTCTTTTTCGCTGCAGACCAGTCTAAAGAACCAGACCCGCCTGGGTATACCAAGGGACCAGTTGTGGCGACCATAGACCAGCCATTCAGCTCAGAAGGGAGTAAGGAGGTCAGGAAGGGAGACCAGTTAATATATGAGAGACTATAGAAGCCGGTCCGTGTCCATCATGACATATATCAACCGACCTCCCACCACACACCACAAAGCACACAGTTACGCTTTAAACCGCTGTATTTACCACAGAGCACAGCACGTCAATGGGATGATATTACAGGCACTCAACCCCACATGGTACAGGAAGAGGATGATATAACAGGTACTCGACCTTACATGGTACGTGAAGGAGATGAAATGACATGCAATCGACCCCACATGGTAAAGCATGGGATGATATACCAAGCACTCGACCTCATATGGTGCAGGAAGAGGATGATATAGCAGGAACTCGACCCGAAATGGTACAGGAAGAGGATGATATAACAGGTACTCGATCCCACATGACAGAGCATGGGGATGACATGACAGGTACTCGACCCCACATGGTAGAGGAAGGGAATGATATGACAGACGGGCACTCGACCCTACAACAGCAGAGCATGGAGGAGACATAACAGCCACTGTACCAACTTGGGTGCAAGCGGTGGGTGTTCTTACCTTAAAGCGCCGTTCTGAATAGGCCTTCCTGAACTGGTTCTTGTGGGCGTGGTCCTTATTGTGTGCGTGGTCTACCTTGTTGTGGCTGGGATCAAGCACTGGCTGGGTGGACGACGGAGACGTCACCCGGTCTACACGACCCTGACTCAGCTTCCGTAGAGGAGGTGGTAACCATTTTCGACTGGAAGGGAAGCAGAGAGAGAGAGAGAGTGAGCGAGGGGGGCAAATTAGCATAATGTTAACACACGTTGTTCGCGTTATCATTCACCAACACATTCTCTCCACGACACACAATCTACCAGTCTTATGTTACAATGTAAACGTGTGATGATATGAACGAGTTGGTGGTCACACTGTGACCACCGTAACGTTACGTTACGTCCACTGTTTACACTGGAATGTTGAAGACCGCCCCACACTCTTCATAAACCCACCAACTGATTGTTAATGTTGTCACGTCCTGTACGACCAACTACACAATAATGTCCGCCATTTCTCTCGACCAGTTCTCCGATAGGGAGAAACTGGTCGTGTTATTTACCTGTCGACCGACGGACCACGAGCAAATCGTACATCATCAGGTGGTGAGGACGTAATCCATTCAGCGACATCTGTCACACGCGTGGTGCCAGCTACGCGTTGACAAGCAAAACAACTGAATTTTAAGGCTGATAATCACTTCACGACCGACATCAATAATAACGTAAGGTTCGAAAAAGAAAAAAAGAAAAGAAATCTCTTTGTAGTTTTTCTACCAAGACAGGAGTGTTGCCACACCAGCAACACTACACACAAACGATACGTTACAAGTTTTGGTAATTCCTCGATTCACGCTCCTACGTCAACAGGAACCGAACCCCCGGTGTCCACATCCTGATGTTGATACACCACCAGTGCAATGACTGACACGACCAGCGTACTGCTGACACGACCAGTGTGCTGCTAGCACGACCAGCGTAATGATGACACCACCAGTGTACGAACTGACACTGCTAACACTACCATTGCATTGACTGACACTGCTGATACCACCAGTGTACTGCTGACATTGCAAACACACCCAGCGTGCTGCTAACACTGCTGCTGACACTACTGACACCAACTGTTTACTGCTGACACCATCATGTAATGCTGTCACTACCGACACCACCAGTGTACTGCTGACACTAATGACAACACCAGGGTGCTGTACACTGCTGACATCAACAACGACTGTGTCTGTACGAACTAGTCTTCACCCTGAGCACCAGCAAGTTTCTGTAGCAGGTATGCCTCACCCTGAGCATCACCAACAATTGTGTCTGTAGGAGGTATGCCTCACCCTGAGCATCACCAACAATTGTGTCTGTAGGAGGTATGCCTCACCCTGAGCATCACCAACAATT
>JAYMFT010179066.1:0-12087 GCA_038088735.1 Panulirus argus
ACCCAACATGGCATCGTATGTCACTTTGTACAGAGACGACATTCAGTAAGCATCCAGCCACCTTGCAGATAGTTTGCATGGTCCGGAGACAGTTTGCCTAGCCCGGGGGACATAACACTCAACATCTTCCAGGAATCCCGGTAAGATATATTTCACTTTGGCAATCAAAAGAGTTTTTATAAAGGGTGCAAGGCTCGTTTCCTTGTAAGAGTAATGAGCTAATAATATGTCTACAGGAGACTCTGATAACTTCAATTCCAACAGGGTAACTGTGGCACCCCATGTGTACCAACTGCGACAACTGTTACAACTGTGGCATCTGTAAGGCGGCAGTATAAGTCCTAGCTGGGGAGAATCTGATCTCTGTGACGACCGATCCTGTGGGCAGCACCACAGATATGCTCAGGGCGTGCTTTGACCCAGCGGGAGTTGTACGTCGCTGCGTGGAGCGCACGTACTGACTAGACCGGAGGACACGTGTCTGTCGCTAGGCCACGGAGACGCATGTCCAGGGACCCAACTGCAGTCTACTCACTCAAACTCCAGCTAAGCAAATTTGTTGCCAGTTGATGCTCACTTAAGTGAACCATCGCTCGGGCGGGGACGTGCCAGGGTGACTGTATTGTTGATTAGTTGGTATGGATATTCATTATATGTATGGATCATGATGAGGTGTCTGACGATTAGCGGAATGCATGAATAGTGCTGTTGGATAAAGGCAAGGGGGATGCAGGGGCGAGTTTAAACTAGAGGCATAGGTTTGTTGAGTATACCTGGAAAATTGTATGAGAAAGTATTGATTGAGAGGGTGAAGGCGTGTACAGAGCATCAGACTGGAGGAGGAACAGTGTGGTTTTAGAAGTGGTGGAGGATGTATGGATTAGGCGTTTGCTTTAAAGAGTGTGTTTGAGAAATACTTAGAGAAACAGAGATTTGTGTGCGGCATTTATGGATCTGGATAAAGCATATGATAAGGTTGATAGAGGTGCTTGTGGAAAGACTTAAGAATATATGGTGTGAGAGGAAAGCTGCCAAGAGCAGTGAGTTTTTATCAAGAGTGTAAGGCGTGTGCTCGAGTAGTAAGAGAGGAGAGTAAATGGTTTGAAATGAAGGTCAGTCTACGTCAGGGGTGTCTGATGTCACCATGGTCGTACAGTTTGTTTCTGGACGGGGTGATGAGAGAGGTAAGGGCGAAATTCTTGGAGATAGCGGCGAGTATGCAGTCTATGGAGGATGAGAGGGGTTGGGAAGTGAGTCAGTTGTTGTTTGCTGATGATATAGTGCTTGTGGCAGATTCGAGTGAAAACTGCAAAAGTTGGTGACTGAGTGTGGAAGCGAGTGTGAAAGGAGGAAGATGAAAGCAAATATGAATAAAAGCAAGGTTATTAGGTTCGGCAGAGTTGAGGAGTGCGTTAGTTGGGGTGTGAGTTTGTATGGAGAATACTTAGAGGAAGTGAAGTTTTAGATACCTTTAGAGTGGACATAGTAGCGAATGGAACTATGGAAGCGAAAATGAGTCATAGGATGGGTGAGGGGACAAAATTTATGGGAGCGAAGAATGTGTGGGAAGAGAGAACGACATCTGGGAAGGCAAAAATGGTTATGTTTGAAGGTATAGTAGTCCCAACATTATTATATGGTTGCGTAGCAATTTTTAGGGCAATATGTGGCGTGAGAATATTTGATCCAGTATGTAATGAAAGGGTAAGAGAAAGGTGTTGTAATAAAAAGAGTGTGGTTGAGAGAGCAGAAGTGGATGTGCTGAAGTGGTTTGGACATATGGATAATAAGTGACGAAGAGGAGAACGGGTAGACCAGACTGGAGATGGAAGGATGCAGTGAAAAATATTTTGAGTGATCGGAGCCCGAACATGCAGGAAGGTGAAAGGAGTGCACGGGATAGTGAATCGAAACGATGTGGTATAGTGGAGTCTTTGTGCTGCCAATGGACTGAATCAGGGCATGCGAAGCGTCCGGGTTAAACCATGGTAAATTCTGTGGGGCCTGGTTATGGATATAGAGCTGCGTTGCTATCCCGTGGTAATAGTTCTGCGATCGTGGAAACAAAAGAGCACCTCCAACGTGCCGTGAATACTTTACCCGCGTACCACAACGCCGTGGAAATGATTTCCACATATCAAAATCTTGCATTTTTAGCATCAGATACATGAGGAGATCACGTTGCACAGAGCTCATGAAGACAATCGGTAATTGCATGACGGAGGAATTATTTGAAAAACAATAAAAATCAGTCAATTTTCTGTAATTATTGAAGAATCCACTGATAACAGCAATACCAGGTGCTTAGCTGTTCTCGTACTTTTTCTAGACCATGACACCTGTCGTATGAGGACTTTCTTGCTACAGCTAGTGGACATGTGTTGTCACAATGATGAAGCATAGGGTTCGACCGGTGGAAATCTCTTTAATGTGATAAAGTACACACTTACAGTTCACTAGAACCCTGTCGAAAACTTTATCGGCTTTGTTGCTGACGGGGCGGCCAATATAATAGGGGAGCACAATTCACTTTGTAGCAGGCTTAGAATGAATCTACCTTGTATAAATATAATTAGATGTGCATGTCACTCCATTCATTTGTATGCCTCTGAGGCAGCCAAGGTACTGCCTCGACAGCGTGAGGATCTCCTGGGGAATATATTCACCTTTTCGCACAGTGCTAAAAAGGTACATGAAATTTCACAGTTTCAGGAGCTGTGTGAAACAAAACCTCCTCAAATTCTCCACCCATGTCAGACACGCTGGTTGTCCCTGCACATTGCGGTTAAAAGAGTCTGAGAGCAGTGGAATGCACTCAAGATGTATTTTAAACAAAAAGGAACAGAGGAGAAACTACCATCTCTTGAAATTATTGATAAACGTTTGTCAGACCCTTCCATATATTTGTTTTATAATTTTTTGAAATATATCCTACCACTGAGTAATAGTGTCAATCTACTTTTTCAAAGGGAACATCCAACTGTTCATGATTTATATCGGAGGATTAATATACTTTACAGGGACATTCTTGGATCATACTGTAGACCAAAGCAATTTTATACCATTATGCTGAGCATAACCTTCTGCAAACGAAAACCTACAGAGATCAAAATATGGTCAGCTATGTAAAGGATCATTACAGGAAGTTTTAGATTACCATGTGCCAGCAACTTAGTAAAAAGGTTTGACATGAATGTTAGGCTGTGGCAAATGTGCTCACATTTGTCCCCAAGAAACGTACTAGACCCAAATACCAGATTGCTTTTGCCAACTTTGAATGATTTTGTTAAATTCATTTCCAGAATATTTAGTGATGTTCAAAAATTAGATTTAGAATGGAGGCGTTTAGATTATGCGAAACTACCATCAGAACTGATTAAAAAAAGAAAGCATTGTATTTTTTTATAGGATGCATCCAGAGGTAACATATGATGAAGAAGAACCTCATTTTAAGATATCAACCGATTTAGCTTTGCAGGTATTGTCGTTCCATACTTCTAATGCAGATGCAGAAAGGCTGTTTTCGAAAGTAAAACTAATTAAGGCTGACAACAGGAACCGCCAGCACACAGAAACCATGAACGCCCTCATAAGTGTGTCAGAGGCTGTAAAAGATCAGGATTCATGCTGTGTAAATTTTCAGCCTAATGAAAAATTGTTAAAATGTGTAATGCAATAAATAAATGAAGTGATGTTATGGCATTATTATTATTGTCCATTCTAATGCTTAGGAAACAATTTTATGGAAATATTTTTTTAATAGATATCAACAGGGTATATGCATACAAACATTTTATATACGGTCTTAGAGCTATATTGAATTTAGCAAAAAAGATTTCATATAACGAACTTAATACGAAGTCGTATATATATCAAACTAGCATTTTCTATTAAGTGTTTAATTAAAAGAAAACGTAATGTTTTGAGGTGGTTTGTTTGTTCGCTCAACGCTCATCCACACCCGGTGTGGTCCCACCAGCAACACTGAAAGGGAGCTGTGGTTTCAGTGCATTACACATGGCAGCTAGAGAATGGATATGAGCGGATGCTGCCTTTCTTCCTCTATACTTGGAGCTGCCTCGCTAAAGCGGGAAACGGCAAAATTTTTTTGTTTGTGTTTACAGCGAAATAACAATTTTCCCTGTTTCGTTTAAAACCCGCGAATCATAATGACAGACTTACCTCAATTTCATCAGGTCACTTGGTATGAGTCATTTGATGAATTCAAGATTCGAAATATCCGAGATTATTTTACCATTACAAAAGAGGGTAAGCAACACACTTGAGTGAATACAAAATACATATCGAAGTTATTTGAAACTAATTATGGGAATAACCTGACGTTTCCCAATTATGAGGTACCCAAGGTAGATATGATGCTGGCGACTCAGACGTTCGTGCCTCATGTTTCTGATTCATGAATAATTGCCAGTATCGAGTCTTACTCTCGAGTGTTTCGAAAAGCGACTGCTTTTTTTTTTTATGGGAACCATAGTCGACCAAGCCTCCAGTATAATAGTTATACTTCATTACAAGTAATGGACGTGACCAGAGCATAGCCAGCAATGGAAAGAGAAAGAATCAGGCATGGAACAAAGAAGGAAATGAGAATAGTCGATGATCACTGCGTACACTCGTGTCCAAGGTTCCTCAGGCTAGCAAACAGTTCATTTGTTTCACATACACGTGTGTCGGATGACTCGAATTTTCGGCGTTGGCTGCATCAAAACCTAAGATAATTTTTTTCTTCGCTGACTTTCACATGAGTATACAAGGATGGGTAGGAGCCTATATGCTTAAGGAGGTTTATCAATTTTCTCCTTGCTGTTACGTCATATTAAGAGAGACACCAACGCTTCATTGACAGTGAGGCCTCACCTGACCCACCCAACATGACGCGCCGAGCCAACACACTTACCGCGATATCATGGAATGGGCAAACGACCGTTGACTCCGTTCACCAGTGAGCTTCGCCCAGCGATGTAATGAATATAAAGACAAATAACAGTTATTGTAAGTTTAAAAAGCCAGCCTTTTGATTACAATAAAAGCTTCAGACCCCTGGAGACAACTGGCATAAGGTTTTTCTCTATCAACAATGATCCAATCATTGACCCAGTCGGTTTGATGGTCAAAAGCCGTTGGCTGTGAATATTTACTGGCTGGAAGCGTCCTTACCCCAGGAGCAGGTCAGCACCGTCATTTCTGCCGTGAACTCCCAGGAAGGTAGACGTGGAACATATCGTATACATTGTAGAACAGTCGGTGTAAAATAGATTAGTTGTGTAAATAACGACACTCTACTGAAACTGAGTTAAAAGACAATGTTGATAATATTTCGATCATGTTGTTAACTTGGATTTGCGTTAACTGCGATACGTCAATGTTTGCCATGGGAGAAAACGGGCTGTGAACAAATTCATATTGCAAGTGATTTGAACGAACTTCAAATGAAGGAACATTATCAGGAAAACTCAGACACATTTCAGGTAACATTGGAATGCATTTTTGTGGAAAAAGAACAGTGAATGATTTGGGTTCATGCATTTACATGAACGATTTAGGAAGTGCTATAAGGTTATCGATCATCTGTATCTTGGAACTGGCACCTACGTTAAATCTGGCAACCGTCACTTATTTACTCAATAGTGAGCAGCGAGTGACGATGGAACCATATGTTTTATAATGAGAATGAAGACCGAATCATAAGAAAAATATACAGTATTAGTGATCAGTGTCAAGTTATTATGACATGCAAGGACTGAGGAACGATATGGCGAATTCATAGCAATATGAAGTGATGAACAATATGAAACATATTGTTATGCATGAGGAAATGCAGTGATTAGGAATGTAGACATTATCATTGTATTACTTTGATAGTCTTGTGTTGTGTGAAAGGTATGCGTTGAATATACGAGTATGTGTGTGCTGGGCGGCACCAGGGCGCATGGCGCGTTTCACTTGTTGGAGCCGAGGCAGTGTGGGAGAGAGACCGGCAGAGACGAAAGGAAAACAAACCATGTCAGCGTCTGGCGTGTGTGTTTTAGCAAGCCCAATCGTGTCCAGCTGTACTGTTCAGTACTGTGCCCTCTATAAGTGCACGTATAAACCCAAGTGAACCAGACAAGTGCCCTTATAAGCCCTCGGAAACTTGATTAGTGTCTCTATAAGCCCAGTGTGATTCGTGTGAGTGTCTGTGAGCGGACATTGCCCTCTCCCTTGTAAAAGAGTCTTGTATTGTGTTTTGTTCGTAATATACCAAAGTTCATGTGACTACTGTGTTTCCTTGCCCACCTTCCTTCCCCATTAAGTGAGTTCATCGCTGCTGAGTGCCACCGGACCCACAAGTCAGTGTATGAAGTGAAGGAAAAAAAAAATTGTTACCGCCCCTTTTGAGCTCTGTGCAGAGGATATCCTGACAAGCCTTGATCCTCGGTGGAGTGAGTTCGAGGGGGCTGCGTAACAATATTGTGCTAGTATATGAGTGTAGTAAAAACACTGAAACATAGAGAGATTACCGAACATTGTGATGAAAACATTGCACAATAAAGTGGCTATGAACATATGAAAATTTTGCAATAAACAATGAATGGAGAAAAATATGGAGGAAACATTGCTACGAGAAGACTTTCTGAACATGTGGTGATATTATTAGAAGACTTGAGTGAATTATATCGTTTAGAACTACATACAGTCTGTGAGCATAAATGTCGTTATTTTGAAAATTTGCAGAATGTTAATTTCCTGAAAGCCTCGTCACTTGTGACTGACGGCTGTCACATCCCTACACCTGCCGGACGGCAGAAGGTAAGTACCATAATTACTTGTTACTTGTCAAATTATTTTTTTTTTTTGGTAGTGTCAATTAATTTTAAGTTATACACCGAACGCTCTTCAGCAATTAAGTTTTTGGTGATTTCCAGTTTATTAGAATCAGGGGGATCGGGCCACTTACTTAGGTCATCAAACGAATATAAGGAAACAGTATTGGGTCCGTTGCCCATGCGAGGCAGTTCCTGTTCACACCCACCCATTCACACCTGTTACCAGGTAATCTTTATCTGGAACTTTTTATAGTATTTTTACACTTAATATGATATTTGGTAAGGTAATCCATTCTTCATCATCTCTGTTTCCAAACCAATGTTTTCCTCTATCTATATCTATCTAGAATGACCAAGTTTAAACCAATTGTGAGTTCTTTATTGTTTGATCTTTTTTGAGTATTTTATTCCTATCGATCTTGCTTATCCTGTTTTATCCACTTGTATTCTTCAATCCTTTCACTCCCTTACGCTTCACCCTCCTAGAGGAATGCATTTTTTATTAGGTATAATTACCATTTCTAGCATACAGTGAATTTTTTTTTAGGTTTGTTAGGTTCTAATTTGGTTGAAATTTCTATCACAAACAGGTGGATGTGCGAAATGGTGATTAACCTTTATTTTAGTTTTTTTCTCTTTAGAATACCAAGGATAATTTTTGACATCCTCCCCTGTGTGCTTTCTAAAGAATTCACATCCACCCTAAAATGCAGTGCCCAGAAGTGTGGTCTCACTAGTGGGGGATATATATGACCGTAATATGTGTATTTTTTTTTTTTTATTCCTAACGCTTCTAAGAATAACTCCAAGTATTCTTTCAGCTTTACGGTCTCACATTCGTCTGATGGCGAGGAATACAAGAAAGTTTTATTCATGGTTTTATTCGTGCCTTATTCATCTTTCAGGAAGGGTGGAGTGTTGGTGAGGTTGGCCACTACCGAGAATCTCGCTGCCAACATTGGGTTGTCATGGTAGTGAGCGTGATTAAGTACTGTTGTGAAAGGCGGTTCAGCGATTTGGCAATTTGTTCGTAGTGTTCGCCCGAAGTGTTTGTGGATGCATTTCCTGTGTCCTTTTTCATCTTGCCAACATTCAAAGCATTACAGCTATTTCCCTCATTCTGATAACCGGTAGTCGACTGCAGCTTATTAGTAATAATGTTCTTGCACTTGAAAAAAGATTGAGTTGTGTTCTTTTGCTTTGAAAACTATCCTAACGTTATCATTTGGACAGAATTCAGGTAACAAAGTAGTCAATCACTTTCATAATGATATATATATATATATGTACATGTATGTTTTCATATTTCTCACTTACATCTGAAGAGACCAGTGTTTTCTAGCAGCATATATGGGTGCTGTATAACTCCCACCACTTTAATCAGCATACTTTCTTTGCATCCTATAAGGCACTGAATTGAGGCACTGCTCCATTTCTGCAATAATACGGCTCATAGGTATAATTCCTTATCAAATATTTCAGACATGACAGCTGGGATTTCCACACTCATCTTTACTGATATAGCATCAAAGATGTTTACAAAAGAATCTATGTGAATGACCACTTGCTAGAACAGAATAAATGTGGCAGATTTGAGATCTCTCTCTACAAGTTAACATGACAAATTTCTCTTGAAAAAGTTGAACTAAAAAATCTAAATACTGCACCACATTAGTGACATAAATTGCCAGTAATGATCTGCACTCTTGTCATTCCACAAATATTGCCATGAAACTAGCAATGAACCCAGACAGGAATGATGCTGTCAAGAAGTTCGCATGACGAAGAATAGATCTGAGCACACAAAAGGAACCGATGTATCCGAAGGCATTCACTGTTAAGAAGCATACCGATGTCAGGTAATCTTTTAGCAGCTTTCGTCCATATTCAGCACTTATTTTTCGGGCTTTTATAAGTCCAGTGACCTTTACAAAATTCAAATAAAAATTATCAGTAACTTATAATGCTTATGTGCAGAAAAAATATTCTAAAATTCAGGAAAGTTAAGTATAATGTATAAAAATTTTCTGGTATGATAAATACTGTAGCAAACATTTATTTTCAAATTATTTTGCATAAGACAGGTTTCCAGTCTCAGAGGGAAAAAGTTTGGTGCATAACTTTGTACACAATATGTGATACAAGTTTAGCCCATATCTAGAGACCAACTTGCCCTATGTCCAGTCACCTCATCATAAGCAATAAGTAACAATTTCAAACAAGAGACCTTGATCTTTGATACCTGCTCTAAAAAAGTTAATCAAGTGTAGAGTTTTACATGCAGTATCTGTAGTGTGTGTGTGGTCTATATACAAACATACAGTTGTGAGATATTAAGCACAATTACCAATGAAACACTACAACAAACCCTCTAATACTGTAGTCAAATCCCTCTACTCAATCATCAATGTATCCCTTGAGTCTGTCAAAATAACCTGCTGTCTGGAAGACTTTATGTTTCCCCAAAAATGAGGTCAACAAGCTCACACTCTCTAAGTGAACTGTCAACATCCGTATTCCTAGCTTACTCTGATAAATTTTTTATCCTTATTCATAGATTACTTTGAGAAAGTTTTGATTTTTATTCCTAGCTTACTCTGAGAAAGTCTTGATCCCTATTCAAAGCTTACTCTGAGAAAGTTTTGTGCTTAATTGAGCTTTTACAGATAATGAAACTTTCATTGAATGTCAGCAGTTTGATAAAAATGAAAATCTTTACCACCTACTACCTTCTGAGCTTCCTGGACTTTAGTTACCACAACTTAGAAAGACACAAGCCCTCTATGGCTCTCATCTTTATTGACTCAAACAACACTTTTAACATAGTCTATCATAAAATAATCATCAACAAAGACATCAGCCACTGGTAACAATAAATCCTTTTCATGGATTGAAGACTTCATGTGTGAATGTTGTCATCTTCCTTGCATCCAGTCCTGTACCATCCCCTACTGTCTCACAAGAGCCCCACCCCCTCAAGGCTGTTCTTTTACCTGTTATTTTGCGTATTTAGAGAAATTATTGATGAAGGAGGTTACACACTGCCAACAAGCATTTAGTGTGGATGAGATTAGCTTATTTTGAAGAAAAAGGGCAAGTCAGGACATTCATCAACAAGGAAGAAACAACTGCTGTAAGGTTTTAAGGTTGCTAAAGATTGCATGTAACTTCATATTGGGAAGTAATGCTCTTATAGATGTTAAACTTAAGCTTTGTTAGTGTTTCATTCAGAAAATCCTAGGGCTATAAAGGGCTATGTAAAGTTGACATTACCCATGATTTGGTAATATCTGCCAAATCCCTCCCAAACCCACAACACAGCCAACCCAAGGAAACATGAGTATGTTTGATGGCATAGTAGTATTCAGTGTATGGAGGTGAAGCGTGGGCCCTTGGTTTTGTTGCACCATATATGACAGATAAAGAGAGGATATTAGCAAAGGAGAATGACGTCATTTCTTTGTGTGTTCCTAGCCCTAACTTGTTAACATGTGAAGCAACAAATAAGTGTATAATATTTTCATACATGTTTGTCATTTCTTATGTTAGCAACATGTTGCCAGGAACAAACAAAGAAATGGCCTCACTGACTCACATCCAAACTCTAGCTGTCATGTATAATGCAGAATTCAAAATATATGTAATACACATGCCAAATATTGCATCTTAAAACATACTTTTAATAAGTACTATACTTTTAATAAACTGAATCAATAAATGTAAAAAAAAAGGATATTACTCCATGGGATGGAAAAAGCTGGTCTGTACCAGTTGTTAGGAGCTGATACAGAGTGGACTGGTAATATCGTCCAGGTGCAGGTTGCTTATTGGCTGAGAGTAGGATGAAATGAATGAACAACCACAATCATTGAAGAGTGATTATCAAGCAGTGAGGAAGGTCAGTGCCTCTTCAAAGGTAATTCTAAGGGATGGAATACTTTGACCCTGATTTGTTTTGAGAAAATTCTGGAAAATCTCATGCTTGTGGAACAAACTGCAAAATAGGGAAATAAATTCACAATGAATCACAAAATTATACTCTTTACAGCAAGAAGATTAATATGGATCTGTGAATAACAGTGAAAATACTATTCTTAATCAGGGTGACCAAAGGTTTGCTTTGGAATTCCTAATGTACTGTAGTTATACAAATCAACTTACCAGATATACCACTCCATAGATCTTGCAGCTCTCAATGAAAGCAATGATGCAAATTTCGAATGATGTAAAGGAGCAAGAGTGATGCCAGCAGTGACCAAGCTCATAACAAGTGTAAGGTAGTAACTTGCTGAAGCTTCCCATACTGCTGATGTTTCTGACATCAGAATAAATACTGATCACTACAAAAGATTTCACTAGGTTCCTGGATAAAAGAAACACCAAGTCAATATAAATTTTGATCAGAGTTTTAACATAGAAGAAAAAAAGCTGGAAATAGCTTTAAGAGCTCATTGTCCATATGAAATTTTACTATATATGCTGAAGGTGTATGCAGATACACTAGACAAACTAACTGAAATGCTGCTCAAGATGTCAATGGAGAGGGGCAAAGTGCCTACAGAATGGAAAATGGCAAATATTATACCCATTCATGAGAAAGGAGACTTGGAACAGGTGGTGAAATACAGACCAGCTTTCTCATGAGTGTAGCGTGTAAGGTTTTGGAAAAGATTATAAAATAGCAAGTGGATGACTTTCTACAGAGGAAGAATCACCTACGAGAGCAAGATCTGGAAGGTTCTGACCCATATATTCCTAGGGAATATATCTAAGACTCATGAAACAGAGTCTAGAAAAAAGAAATGGAGTTAATCTTTTGTGTAACAGTAATGTCTAGGGGCAGAGTAAAATAAGAACTGTAGAGTTCAAGGAACACATTTGCAAATATGCAAATTATTATTTAATTATCAAAATTAAAAAGAATAAAGAACTTGCCACTTTTAAGTACTAATATATATATATTTTTTTTCATACATATTCGCCATTTCCCGCTTTAGCGATGTAGCGTTAAGAACAGAGGACTGAGCCTTAGGGGAAAAAATCCTCCCTTGGTCCTCTTCTCTGTTCCTTCTTTTGGAAAAGTGAAAACAGGAGAAGATTTCTAGCCCCCCGCTCCCTCCCCTTTAAGTCGCCTTTTATGACACGCAGGGAATACGTGAGAAGTATTCTTTCACCCCTCTATATATATATGTATATGTATATATATATATATATGCTGATATGTATATGTATGTATTGTGCATATATGTATATATGTGTG